>JAOBRD020382138.1:0-19812 GCA_027575215.2 Hydrozoanthus sils
GGGGGGGGGAGGGGTTGTGGATCATTTTCTAGAAAAACTCGGGAATGATCCAACACGGGCAGGAGAGAAGAAAACAGCCTGTAGGTCGTTTTTCAGGTTGATCTCTAGAACCCAAGTTTCAAAGTTTCGAAAAATTGCCACAACAAAATGTTAAAAAACACATGAATGATGCAATTACCTGATTTTCTGACAGCCATAGAGCCTTCAGCGGTAACGTACCAACAGTAAGAGGAAGACATTCGAGCCTGTAGCAAGTAAAACAACAAACAAACAACATGGAAAAACTGACTTACTTGTAGAATCTTGAGAAAACTGTACTATAGTGCCATTTACACCGCAGAAAAATTTTGGCACGGCTTGGATGAAAAAAGTAAGCGTACCAAAAATTTGGTTCGGTAACGATAAATTTTGTCGCGAAAACGACTTTGCCCCATCCATGTCGGACAAACATTTCGCTCGTGCTCGGACCATGTCGAAAGGTAGTCCAAATATGGTTACATCACAACTATCTGCACGGACGAAGACGAAAAACGAGATGGCAAAAAGCCCTGGTGTAACATATTTGAAATATTTAATATTGAACAATCAGCAAAGACTGGTCAAACAGGGAGACAGAAAGTTCTTTAGAGGAAATAAAAACTTCATGCAAATCACTGAGATACAAAGACTATGAAGAAAACAACACTTACAATTTCTCCAAGCCGTACTCTTTTTGTATGGCACCCGTACTATTTTTATCCGTGCCGTACCAAAAATTTGGAGTAGCGTAAACGGGCCTTTAATTCATCCTATAATTTAGATTTGAAACTGATCGTCTTGATAAGAACAGTGATTGAAATATAGTCACTGATGCCAAACACAGACCTCAGTACAGCACTTATCTAGAACTGCCTCTTGTACATAGCACTGATCAACACTTTGACAACTTGTGTGCACGTGGAAGCCATCATCGAACTCTGATGATGACATCCACACTCACCCTGATGATGATACACTTTGTGATCAACAGTTTTATACGGGTAAGCAATAACTTTAAGCTTTTGGTACAACAGTAACTTACCTATTTCTGGAAAAATCTATAACATGAAGATTTCTACAGTTTCCGATTTCCGCAGGAACTCGAACTAATATGTTACCACGAAGGGATAAAACTGACAACTTTGTACAGCTACCAATCTGAAAACACAATTAAAAAAGAAACCTGTTTGTAAATCTTGTAAGCTAGGATACAAACTACACTGGTACTGAACAGTTCTTGGACAAGTCTTACTGCCATTTTCAGCATTTTGGTTCAAGTTTTTAATGTGTTTTTATTTCACAACCAATTAACTCATTTAGCTTAAAACTGTTTTCTACATGATGTACAGAAAAGCATTGTTTGCTCCAATAGTGAGCTGTTTTTGAAAATCCTTAAACAAAATAGATCCTACCGATAAGTGGCGACGACTTTAACTCTTATCCTGCAAAAACGGTTTCACATAAACTAAAAATGTTCTAACTTTAAACCCAGAGTTTGAAAACCTACAAAGTGACCATTCATTTTCTTTGTCTTCACGAGTAGATTCTGAAATTGTCCATTGTTTCAGCAAATACTTAAAATTGTATTTTTGTTAAGATTTTATGACTTTGATTTTAAAAAAAATTTGTAGGATAAAGGTTAATTAATAATCCTTTTTGGCTTAATTCAAACTAGCCCTATATTCTTGAGCTAAACTTTCAAAAGAACATGTTACCCAAAACGAGGCTATGGCTAATTTAAATAAAGACAAAAGAATTTTAAAATTGCTGCCATGTGTGCATAAGGTCTATGGCCCATCATGCCGGCGCTTATCTCCAGTTTCCGTAG
Source organism: Hydrozoanthus sils (assembly GCA_027575215.2). Classification (NCBI taxonomy): domain Eukaryota; kingdom Metazoa; phylum Cnidaria; class Anthozoa; order Zoantharia; family Hydrozoanthidae; genus Hydrozoanthus; species Hydrozoanthus sils. The sequence continues at coordinate 1,847 of JAOBRD020382138.1, forward strand.
TGCTAAGCAGATGAGAGTCTTTGATTTCCCCTGGACAGGACACTAATCCATCACAGATTAGCCCCAGCAGAAGCTGGTACTCATTTATACAGCTGAGTCGATTGGATCAAGTTGGGTAAAGTGTCCTGCTCAATTTAAGATCACTTCACAGTGGTGTAACTGAGGTCCGAACTCTTGACTCTAGGATTTTGAGTAAACACACTAACCACTCTTACTGTGTCACAAACAAGGCAGTCCTAACTAAGAATTATTATGGCGACCACCAGGTTTTGGTAAGACTTAATCCAGGATTATCATGTGCACACTGAGCTTTCGATAACTGGGTCCAGGTGAATAAATTGTGCTTTGGTTATCTTTTCCAACATTTAATCTAGCCCTCACCTCAACTGGTAGATTTAGAAGACGATTCCTATCTACATTTAGATGAGACAGCTTCAGAGCTTTGCCAATAGTTGAAGGAATTTCCTAAAAATAATAACAAAAATCAATTAGGAATTTTGAGTGGATCTGTCAGAATAAGTTTGGAGGTCAGGAAAAGGAGATGGAGATTGATCAGTCATCTCCCAAAAAAAAAACGCAACAACACCAACTGACATGAACTCCCGATGGTAGAAGAAAAGTGGACTGGCCCAAAACAACTTGGAGACATTTTGTTGAGAATGAGAGAGCGGAGGTGGGCTAGAAATCTGAGAGGAAGTTATGATAGGACACGATGGTAGAAAAATATTTAAGCTAGAAGTTAGGTAAGCTAAGAAGTACGGCATTTTGAAAAACAAGAGTTTATAAAGGCACTTTATTACTAAAAGACAAAAAAAAACTTTCATCATAAATCCTGCATGCACTTTATAAAAAGGTAGGAATGGAGTGCAGTAGTAAATACTCAAAGCTTACCCCCCCCCCCCCAAAAAAAAAGCTTCAGCTGAGTCACCACAAACTTTATAGCAGGCCTGTGAGCACTGTGACAAATGAGTATACACGATGCCAGCTTGGCATTTTCAATGCATGCGGCTGTATATCAAGAACATGAGTTACTGGTATGCTGTAAATTGTAACAAAACAAACTAGGTGTTATTGACAAAACAAAAATTTAAATCAATCTTGATTCAATGTCTTTCTACGTACCTCTAGTAAATTTTCAGTAAGAATTAACTCTTGTAAACTTGTTAACCTGAAAACAAAAGAAATGTTCTACATAAGTACTGATTTTTCAAATTCAAGGACGTGAAGCTTCAAGGTCATGAAAATTCAGGACTGATCAAAACAAACTCGACTATACTGCCTAAGACTGTGCAGTGATACAGTCTTTATCAACTGATGTTTTTTTATTTCTTTACTTGTGTTAATAAAACTAAAAACTCAAGAAAAGGTAAGATATATTTTTCACTGTATATGAAAAATCTAAGACTTTTCTGGACCTTTAGAAATTTTCCAGGTTTCCTGGCCGGGAAATTGAATTTCGATTCTTCCAGGACTTCCCAATTTTCCAGGTTAGGTAATAGGCAGAGCCACATCAAAGTTTGCTTATTTTTCATAGGTAAACAAAAACAGACATTTCATGATAAAATGAGAACTCATCAATGAAATAATCAACTCAAGGCGAAGAGCAAAGTTCTCCTAAACTTCTAACTCAAAATGTAGAGTCCAAGCAGTGTGAATTAAGAAAAGCATTCATAAAATGAGCTTGAGCATGAAGATTTAATATCTCTGCAGTGTTGCACATGCATGTTAATGATATAGAAACAGCCAGCAAAATGGCACTGAAGCCTTTTGGTTAGAAAGAACAGAACCAGCACTAGATCCTTAAAAGTACTTAGTGAGCCTGAGTGTTAGCAGCTGTGGATTAATGCCTACAGACTGCTTGGGCAAACCAACAAATTTGCAACAAAAACAAACAACACAACAAAAATTAACAGCCCTGGCAATGAACTTACCCCCCAACTGCAGGAGTTAATTGTAGAAGTCGATTCTGATCAACTTTCAGTAACTGAAGTTTCTTTAGCTTTCCTACAAAGAGAAGATTTTTTTTATTTTAACATATTACAGTACACTGGTGTAATATCAAATGCACAGTTCTTCCAAAATATGTTGGGCGACAATAATACAATAACTGGTTTTGTAAACTTACCTATTGTATCAGGAAGTTCTTCCAATAGGTTTTGGGATAAATGAAAATCTGTCATGGATGTTAGTCCACATATCTCATCTGGTAGGTCCTCAATCTTGTTTTCGGATGCATCAAATATCTGAAGCTTCTTAAGATTGCCAATTTCCTATAAAAGACAAATAAGAAACTTGGCTTAAGCTCAAGTAAAAAAAACACCAGAGTTTTCCTGACAGAAGAAAGATCAAGGTTAGGTTTTGGTATAATTTAGGCAACTTTTTGCAATGCAGGAAACTAACAAGTAATCCTTACAGCATTGAAGCTGAAAAAATCAACTGTTCTATAAAGTTTATAGTTTTTGGTGCCAAGGTTTCTGTTAACTTTTAATGGGTAAGGCTAAAAGAAAATAGACAGGCGGCTAAATAAGTTGTCATTATAGAAAGGCCTTGCTAATTTTTGCACAGTTTGCACAATCTTTAGTAACTACACGAAACTGTGACACATATCACTGTGCTTTTATTGTTTTTGTCAAACAGTAACAAAAAAATACAAAAATAGACAAAAATAAAAACTAAAGAGTTCAAACAAACATGGTTAAGTGTTTATTTCTAAATGTAAATTGTATCTATTTTAATTGACATTTATTAGCTATACAATTATTTATCTGACTTCCAGCCCTCAAATTGCTATGGTGAAAGCCTGTTAAGCTACTGCAAATATTAGTCAAAAACCAAGAGGACACCGGCAAAATTTGCTGTTCACCAGTCCTTATCTGAAACCCTGGATGCAATAGGTAACCTTTTGTAAAGCGGATAACTGGTGCAGGGCTAAAACTTCCTATGCTAAATCAACATACAAAAACTTTATCAACTGAAGGTTACTTTTGCCATGCAGTAAACAGATGAGTTTCCTAATAGCACTGACAAGGGTGAAAACCAACTGTTCTATAGATCAAAATGAATTCTTGATAAACTTGCAATAGCCAACCTTTTGCAATGGACAACTAATAGTAAATAAAATAACAATATCTAGAGCAAGGCAGCACCTTTTCGGTTATTTGAACACCCCAAATGAAGGCCCAGCTAAAAATCTTACAGCCACTACTAGACTAACCAGGTTGCAGATACATTGAATGTTGAACATTTCTGGCAAGTTTCATCTGTTACAGATGTGTGCTATAAAATAGTACTTACTGGTGGAAATGTTCTTAGCAAGTTTCCATCCAGCCACAGTTCTTGCAAACTCACAAAAGAGCCTATAATGTCTGGCTGTGGGTTGCAGCAAGACGAGATTAAAAACAGTTCTACACAAACAACATGGTAGTAGTAACAGCAATTTGAATAACAATATATAATATAGCATTAACAACAATAATAATTAATATAAATAAAAAAGACTGAAGATGATGTCCAATAAAAGTCCCAAAACATATCTAAACTAAAGAGAGTTGTTCTGTTTCTGAATCAATAATACTACTAATAAATTCTAGGTTTGTACACCTTCAGAATTTCAAAAATCCAGGGTTTTCCAGGGCTTTTCTCGGGGTCTTTAAACCCGGAATGAAAATAATAACGTTCCGAATCACCTGTTTAAACAATGTTTTAGTAGTTCATGTCATAAATTTATTGAACTTAATGTAATACCAACATTTTTAGTTTAAACAAAGAAATGCATCATTTACTGAATTTAGTTTTTTCAATAAAGTTCTATGAAATTTTCCAGGGTTTAAGAAAAAACTTCCAGAGCTTTAAAAAATTACATGATTTTCAAGGAATTTCAGGGCCTACACGAACTCCTGTAATAATGATGATGATGATGATAATGATAATGTTAATAATAATAGTAATGGTGATGACAAAGACAATGACAATGATGATGATGATAATGTTAATTAAGATGAAGTTAGTCTTCCCATCTCATTCTGTGAAAAATGGCTCCAAGTTGGGTGAATTTGCCAATACCATAAAATTGCGGTGAGTAAATATAAGGTGCCAAATTCTAGTTTCATGCATGTTAAGGTACAAAAAACTACTATTTAGAGTTGAATAGGTAGCGCAAAACTGTTTAGTGGAAAAGGTCATCTTAAGTTTGGTTGTGGAAGTACTTTCAAAACTTGGAGCTAAATTAAGCTAACTTTTAAAACAATTTGGCAAAAGAACTTTAGTCATGTCAACTGAACTGGTTCAGGCCAAAAAATGTCTTAAGAAAAATTTATGAAATAAAAGATTGTTTGTGACTAGGTTTAAAATAATAAGTTCCTTAAAGTACAGGTAAATGCATCGGCTACATCTAATCACAATTAAAGCTGCAATCAGACTACAAGTTGCATATGCTTACCAGTTCTTCAAGCTCATTGCAGCCCAAATCGAGTCTCTCGAGGTTACCTAGAAATGCCATTGAACTGTGAAAGTGGAAAAAGTTCAGTTAATTTAGAATCTTGTTTGAATTGATTCTGTGGTCTTGTATATATCATGTAGTTAATACACATTTTAGTACACTACATTTTATCGAACAGCATAAAGTAACACATTGTAGCTGATTCAGTACATTTGGTCAGTAAGAGAGATGATTAGGAACAATACTGGCATTTCTGTTAAATGTTAACTAAAAGCCACTACTGACAATAATTAAGTCTGTGTTAAAGATAAGTATTAAAATCATCACTCAGACCATAGGCCTTAGGTAATTTGACCATATAGACTACTGACTCCTTCTGTTAAAGAAAAACTTACACTGGCAAAAATTTTATCAGATTTTCCCTGCATTCCAACACTGTCAGTTCTGTCAAGCTGAAAAATAAAGAAAAATTTGTTGGGTAAAGGGATTTTGTGTGTACTCAAATTTCCTAATTGTCACTGAACACATTGAATATATGCAGGAACAATTTCAGTAATTATCATTTAATATCTAATATAAAGCTTTACAGCAACCTGAGAAGGTAGCAGTAACTTAACTATAGAAATGATACCAAACTCCTATTTGCACTTCCACCATAATTCTTCCTCAATAAAACTACTATAAAAAAAGTCTCCTCTCAAAATAGTATATTCTATTTTGTTATTACACACTGATACAAAGTACAAATCATTTTTTTTATAAGCTTGAGGCTCTGAAATGAATAGTGGCTGTTATCCTATACCTTACCAAAATAAAAAAAATGCACAACTGGGGGACACAGTGGGGTCAAGATGTCCTCAGCCCAACCCATCTACAGGTTGATGCCCCCCCTCCCCTCTACACTGCAACTGCATCACCCACCATCCTAACAAATGAACACACCCACAGACTAACACACTGACTCTCACACCCAAATGACACTATTCCCACAAAATCTGATAACTATAAAAAATACAATTCATCTCTTTTTCTATCAATTGAATTTTGTGTGACCAAAATCTAATTTCAATTATCCCCAAGTATTACCCAAGATAAACAAGCATAATTAATTCAATTTACCTTCCAATATCTGTTGGTAGTCTTATAAGAGAAACATCATTTAAACTAAGTACAGTTAACTTCTTTAGTGTTGAGAATCCATCAGGAAGCCTGAAAAGAAACACAAATTTTAAGTTAAAAAGTTTTTTTCAGATTTCTTAAAAGATCTACAATTATCTTTAATACTCAATCTAATCAGCATTTTGGGTTATAAACTCTGTGGTATATTTTAGGGACGCTTACAAAAACATTTTTGAGATTTGGTTAAAGTTATAGACCTTTTATCATAAATTATTGAAAATGTCCATATTTTAGCTAAGTATCCACAATGTTGGATCACGACCAAATACTTAGGAAACTGGGTTCAAAAAGCCTCTGATGTCATTCCCAGAATAGTAAGGTGCATAAAAAAATACTGTTAGTTTCTTTTTTAATTGTGCTCTTTGAAACCAGAGAAGATATATATATGCCTGAAACGCGTGTATTTTTTGAGTTAAAAACATGAACATGATACAAATGCTTCTACCAATGCAAGAAAGGCAATTCCAGGAACGAAGTCATCACAGTGTAGAATGTGTGGGAATTCTACTGAAACTGTAAGACATATTATCAGTGGATGTAAGAGGCTTGCCCAGAGAGAGTAGAAGAACCACCATGACAAGGTGACCCTGCGAATACACTGGGAGATGTGGAGAAAATACACGATAGAATGTACTGATAAATGGTAAGTACTACCACCTGCCTTTGGCAGTTGCAGAGAATAGAGACATTCACATCACCTGGGGATGACTGTTTTACACAGGTAAGAAGCTGATATTACTCTAATACAGAAAGATACACAGGAGTGGACACTAATTGACATAGCTGTACCAGCCAACCAGAACATCATTAGTACCGAGGGGGAGAAAGTAGTTAGTATCAGGATCTAGCATTCGAAATTAAGAGAATCCAAAGAACAACCAAAGTGACAGTAATACCAACAGTGATTGGTACACTTGGGACAGTCTCAAGGAACACCAAATCCTGACATGGAAAGTTAGACATTCCTGACATCATTGGATGTACACAGTTGTTGACCATCCATGGAACAGCTCTAGTATTGATGAAAGTGCTGTGTCTCTAAGCTGTAGGAAGTAGCTGAGACATGACTATTGCAAACAAGACCGAAAAGAACTGGAGAGAATCACATCATAATAATAACAATACTTTATATAAATAGATTCTTTTTAACATATATATTAGATTAAATCCCCTGAAGAGTGAGCTATCACAAAACAGGCTTGTAAGGATGAAAGTGTACAAGTCTCTTTGTTTTTTTCTTAAATTTATATATATCATGCTCTACTTTTATGTATGTATTGAGCACTGTACCACAGAAAAATCGAAACATAGACTTCCTATATATTTATATATATATATAAGTGGACGTTGGACCATATGGGTAAGAGGGCTCAATACTTAGTTAAAGTAGAGCTTGCATAAGAGAAAAATAAATGGGGATTCCTGTCACTCCATTGCTACAACATTGTTTCGCATAGCTTTTGCTATGTACACTCTTCAGGTGACTGGTTTATTTCAAGGGTTTGAATTGGTTATCAAGGTAGAAAACAAAAGCTTTTGTTAGCCAAATTAACAATGGGATGAGTAATAATAAGTAAACTAATTACAGGGTCAGTGTTTACACAATAGATATTTTTTCTGTGCCGGCATGACAAAACTAGCTTGCTTCTACTGTTTAAGGGGCTAAGTTCGGGGTGACAGATAATTAGGAACTTTTCATGGAGACATAAGTTGCATTTTTTTGTTCTTGCAAGCTATACGAAACAATGTTGTAGCGACGAAGTGACAGGAATCGCCATTTATTTTTCGCTTATATATAAAAAGATAAATAACTAGATATAGTGGATGATTTAGAAACTAGATATATAGTGGAATATTTAGAAATGTCTAGCATCTAGGTTTTCTAGTTAGACAAAAAGTGATATGTTAATAATGAAAGGCTAAAAGCTTTTTTAAAAAGTACTTTAGAACATTTTTGACACTGACACTGGAGATGACCACAGTGCCGAAAACGTTCTAAAGTACTATTTAAAAAATCTTTTAGACTTTCATTTTTAACATTTTTATAAGCAAAACAATTATTACACAAAGTAATATATAATAAACTAATGGTTTGTTTTGTAATAATAAAACGGCAATTAGTCAAATAATATAATCAGTTCAAGACTATTTGTAAGCTAAAAAATATTCTTAACTGGTTATGACAATTAGTTGGAAAAACACAATGTACAGGATAATACAGATATATATTCCAACCTCTGAACTTCAAAATGCAGGAGATTTTTCGGGCTAAAACTTTTATTATTTGTATCAACTGTTTAAGTGTTTACATTGCCTCACATCATATCTCTTATTAAATGTGGTTTATTTATATATACAACTGTTTGGATAATCCTTCTCAATCCATATCACTTAGTATTTATTTAATATCTAAAAAGAGCACAAGCCTAACCTTGGATTATCCTAGTAAAATGGGGGTTGACAACCCTAAGAAAGACTGTTTCAGCAGTAGTGTTTTTGTTTGGGGAATGTCCAGATTTTTCACTGCATTACCAAAATTTTAGTTATGGTCCCTGAAACAATTTGTTTCACCCTAGTTATCTAATGCATGCTGGCTCCCACCTTTTTGTAAAAGGCTGTCACTCCCCATTAGTAAAAATACAGAGTACTGCTTAAGTTAGTTTATGTTGTTCATTGTCCTTTATGGGTCAGGAACAAACAAACAGCATATTGTTGTTGTTGTATACTTTTCGTTTATCTAAATGTGGAAGATTTCTGAACATACAGAAGAGCGGGAGATCAAACAAAAATATGTAAGTCTCCTGCAAAATGCAAATTACAGTAGGTATCTCTGATAAGTTGTTTTGAGACAATTAAATGATCAACTCTTTAACAGCACAAAATTAAAAAGGCAGACAAAGGCTTCTAAAGTTTTCAAATTTATTTTTGATAACAGATCAATTATCTGTTTTGGATGAAAACATGATATGTATTGTCAATTCCTTTTTTAGGATTTTATTATTTCAAAAATTATCTTGTTGGAAATGGAATCATTTATTTGACCTTTACCCAACAAACTTGAAACAGATAACAAAAAGTTATGCTCTGAGAATATTGCCAAATGATCAGAAGTCTTAAATAAACCGTTTGCCAGCTAACCCATGTTACATATTGCATATAAATAGCCATTTCAAAATTTATTGCTTTTCACTCTTATCTTGTTTACTTTGGGACTGGACTGTCGAATAATCTTCAACTTTGGGTCAGATCAAAGAGAGAATAAACACGTGAACACATACCATGAATTCTAAACTATTAGTTTGACAATCCAACTTCTACAAAATCTATTACATTTGCAGATTTTTTTGACAGGTTTGTTAATGACACACCTTACCTGAAGTGAACCATGACATTGCTTTTCAAAAATTTCGAAAATGTTTACAAACATGTTTGGCAAATTAAGAGCAATTCTTTGTTAAACATTTGAGCTTTGAAACTTGGGTTCAACACATTCAAGTTTCTTGTAACATTTCAAATAAAAAAACCACCCTTGGACAAAACAAATATTATGAGTTGAACAAGCACAACAACAATATAGAGCCAGACAGAAAACTTGATCCTTATCTGTTGCCCATATGTTTGGAATTCCTAAAATAACACTACAAACTTACAACTTGAAATAAACAGCTTTTACTGTTTATTCAAGTATCACTGATTTCACAGACTTGAAATCACTAATTTCACAGACTTGAAATCACTACTTGATCTTAACTCAGACTGTTCTAACTTGTTTGATACCAACTGGTCATTAAAATTATCTCACATAGTGTACAAACTACAAACTACAAACGCATACCACACAATATCCAAAGCTTGACCCTGACAAGGATTTGATTGATAAAATATAAAAACCAGAAATTATGCAGCTTGTTCTAAACTTTCCACTTAATGCAATCAAGAAACTAAAAATAATTTTAATTACTTCACTTTGTTCACCTGTGTTGAGTTTGGTGAAATTCACTGAGATATTGAGTTCTGTACATTTTCTTATTTTTTTAAACAACTTCTAAAGATTTACAATACTTTCATGTTACTAAAAGATGAGATTTAGACTGGGCTGGAAAAATTAACAAGTGTTATCAGTTTCAGTTTCGGAAAGAAGGGAACTTGCAGCTAAACTACAATAAACACAAACTGATCAGCAATATAGCAAAGAATGAAAACTAATACATTATAATCATTATAATGGGTTAAAACATCAATAACAATATAGAGCTCTATCATCTGAAATCAGTGTCAAATTTGGTAGCTAACTACAACTTACAATTAATTTTATCATCACATTATTTTTAGAAACTAGTATATTCATGATGCTTTCCAAACTTTTCAATAGAATTATTTATTTACTGTTTTTGGCTTTCCATTAATTTTTAAATCTAAATTCTATTACTTACTTCCATTAAAAGGCACATCCTGGTTGAACAGAATTATAAAGTTTTACCAATTTCATATGTCGCACTTTATTGCAACTACTTGGCCATTTTGGTATTTGAGTCGAACAACACATCCTCTTCGATTCATCAAACCATTGAAGTTAAACTTTTTTAGTTTTAAGAAAAAGTAAAATATTAAACAAAAAATAGAATAACTAATAATATATGTATTTGCCTAAGTTCAAACACTTTGAATTTCTAGATCTATTTCTCTTGGGGAAATAGAAATTTCTTTAACTAGTGTAATTATATACTCTTTGTTCTTTCTGCAGCAAAAAACTAAATTGGTAACTAAAAGATATTTCATTATTTATTTTGCTGCTGAAGAAAATAAATTAATCAAGACTCCATTTTTGTGCTTTTTAATTTTGTCTCAAAAAAGCAAAATGACTTGGACACAATCTGCCACAGGTTTTAACTGGACTAAGTTCAACTACCTGATCATGAGAAAATTCATGAGTAACTGGCTTAAGTTCCTTCGACAAGGTAATGCTCTAGTTGAAAAAAATAGCCAACAAAAAAGAGTTTAAAGCCATTTTTTGAACATTTGAAAAGCTAAATTGTAAATTAACCGTCTCAGCCCCAAATATATCAAAAAATGGTGCCAGTAAAAAATGCTTTTCATCTTCGGTAATTTTCTATGTTTGATCAATTTCCATTTTCTCATTACCAACCATCCTATTTTGTATGAGCTTTTTAAGGAGAAGTTATATGTTGATAATCTGGCTGGTGCTGAAAGGGTTAACATGTTTTTGAGCTGAAAATGCAGAGAAAGCCAGTTTCAGAACACTGTTTCTTATTCAAGGGTTAAATAGACAATAGCATAACACAAGCAATAACTCCAGAATGTCTTTCTAGCTAGTATGCAGACTTCTCCTCTCTTTACACACTTTTGATGCTATTGATTTCTAAATGGCTCAGATGCAAATAGGAGGGCAATTTGTGTCTAGTAGAAATAACTGAAAGATTAAATCTAGTATGTTCTAACAAAAGGTCAAGGTCCCGCAATTTTGACTGTTTGTATTACAAGGGGGGTAACATTATTATCCAGTTAAGAGAAGCTACTCAGGTTGCAAGATTTGCAAATACCTTGTGTTTATTTATTAAAAACACACACAGGTATTCAGTTCAAGGAGAAATTGGTTCTCAGGAAATTACTTCAAAGTAATAAAAACAGATTTTTGGTAGCTAATGTCTTCATTCCAGATGATCTCATTAATTAAAGAATATTTTATATAATTAGGTTCCTGGCAAGAGACCTCTTTATTAATAATCAGTATTTCTATATATTATAATGTAAAACATTGGAAAGTGAGTGCTTCAATCTCAAGTTGAGTGATCCAAAAAAATTCTGAGTCACTGACAAGAATCGAACCCGCAACCTTCTGGTTGCCAATCAGATGCTTTACCCACTGAACTACAGAGACTCACATGGGGAGCCGATTCAACGGTTAAGTTCTTGTCTATTCCCTCTGGATATGAGCTGCAATCTCTACATAACAAATTATTTTCTATGACAAGATCTCTTTGTTGAGATACAGTACTTCTACTGAAAAGACCTCTTTGTAGAGATGCAATTACTTCTACCACAAAGGAAAACATTGTTTTCAATGACAAGACTTTACTTAAATCAATGTGGGAAGTAAAGCAGAAAACATTTGAATGACACTGACCTATACCTAACAGGTGAGATTACTGTTTTTATCAACCAATACAAAAATAAAATCATAGCTTTAAAACTGAAACTTTTCTTGGCAAAGCTTGATCTAGATTAATATAAATGTAGAAAAGTCGAAAGCCTTGATAACACAGCAGTTCATAGGAAAAATGGGAAGAAACAAAGATCACCAAATTCATCATTAATTAATTATAACTTTCTTTTCTCTCTTTCTGACTATGATAAAGCTTGTTGTGGGTCAACTTTGCTTACACAGTTAGTAACTTTGCATATTATATTTAGCTGCAGTTAAAAACTTAATCTAGTTGACATACATGATAAGTCTAATTTTTCAGGAAATAACGAAAAAAGATTCAAATCTTTGAAACATCCTAAGAAGAAAAGCCTTAATATTGAGGCTGGTGAGCCAACTGGTGAAAAGTTGGTGACCAGGTGAGAAACAGTTTCTTTGTTGAAACAATTTTAATTTAATTACAATGGACAAATTGACAAATGCTCATTAGATTTTAATAGTTTCAATTTTTGTATTTGAAAACGCATGATGGTGATGAGCATAGCAACTCTGGTTCCAAAAACTTCAAACTAGTTTCTCAGCTAAAAAATCATCCAAAATTATGAAATGTCAGATCACATATGCATCAATTAGTATAGCTTTAATATTATTAAAGAACCTTGGTGCCATAGAGATGCAAGTGATCATTCAAGCAAAAATATAATTTTTTTGAAATTTAAATTTACTTTTTCTAAAGATCCTGAATGAGTTTAGTATTCTGACAATATATGTGTCAAAATTATCACCAAATTAAAATTTACAATTGCCAGTTTTTCAATTAGTATTTATCAAAATGTTGTTAATGTACTAAATTTTCATGGCTGTCTATCATACAAATAAGAATAAAATAGTAATACTTAAAAACAGTTGCAAAATTTTTGGTTTTTTTAACCCAATTTTGTAGGCTACAGATATCCTGTTTATAAGTAAACCAAAACACAACAGAAAACCTACTAGTTACTGACCAGTTTTATCATAGATTTTTGTTTAAAAAATATTAGCTTTAGCAATAATGAATAGGTGGAACTTCACTCTCTATTAAGCTTAACCTTGACAGTTTAAAACAAATAGCATCTTGATTTTTCCTGCGACAAGAACAAAAATTGTTGATTCTAGCTATATACAATCAGAGACAATCAAGTATTGACATAACTGCTAAATCACGGGTTATTTATGGACCAGACAAAAACTTAGTAATATAAGCTAATGCATGATATCAATCTAGTGTAGATATAAGTCTATTATTATGAACTTAGCAGTAAAGGGTGATATATCTTTGTAACTCAGGCAAGATTACTTAATACTCATACTTTTCCTTAGTCAAAAACATGCATAATTAACATAATTCTTAACCCTTTTGCACTACCCAGCAAAAATTTGGGTAGTTTTTACATTTGTTAAAAATAACTAAACATTATTTTCTTCCTTAATTTAGTATAGTTTAAAAACACTGTCCTTTTCAAAATTTCTTCCTAACAATGACAAGTTGGAAGAATTGTGTTCTTGTCTAGCTGGAAAAAAACTTGAAATCAGTAAAGTAAGAACCCCAATAAGACTTAATTTAAATTTTTATTTTGATGAATCTAGGATTTGAAACTTTTGAAATAAAAATGTTATGGTGAAATACAAGGAATTTGTGGTCCACTCCAAGATTTCTTTCATGAAGTGTTCAAATGCATTTTAAAACAGTAAAACTAAAATTTACTTTAATTACAATAACTTTAAAAATGCAAGTTCAGTTTTGATGAAAATGAAACCCTTTATTGCTTGATACTAAGTTGGCACTACAAATGGTTTTTTAGAACAAATTTTTAGCTGAGTTTATTTTTCGATATAGCCAGCCAAGGCAATTACAACTACATCCACAGATAATCACCACATAATAAAAACATTTAAATTTGGAGTGACTGCATGCTCAATTCATGAAATTACAAACTTGTTTGTTATTACTTTCAGTTTATCACATAAATAGTGTGATGTCTCAGACATAATTCAAGTTCTGTTTTACTTGTAACTGTCATAAAGCTATAGCTAATAGCATTTATTTACTGTTTAAAACTTTTGGAAGACAGTTCTTGCTTTTGTTAGAGCAAAATCTTTGATCAGAACATCTAGACAGTTGTACATACATAATGAGTCGTGTATTTTTACAAACAAAAAAGACTAGTTTGAAGGTAATATGTTTATTATATAGTTAGTGATTTACATATGAACAAACCGTATATCTAGATAAAGCTTGTGGAAAATTTGTGTTAGCAATTGTGAACGAAACTACACTTGTGCACTTCCACAATCTGTGTGTTTTTGTAATTGTTCTTTGAATTATTAATTTTCTTTGTCAAATGGTGGTAGAATCAAGCCTCGAGCAATAATTGTATTTTTCTCAAGCTGTGTTAATGGATCAAAAAAATACCCACTGACTAGACGAACCCTTATCTGTTAAGCTTGAAACTCACTACAACATCACACAGATGAAAATGTGGTATTATCTCAAATGGCTTAGACTGTTTTGTATAGCTTGTGTTGCGCCAAGCCCTCGATAAACAAGGACTGTATTAAGTGTTTTCAGTGCCCCATACCCAACTGAGAAAAATAAACCCTCTCAGATATGCAGTCGTACCATTTTCAACTGGTTTTGACTTTGAGATGTGAGGGACTATTCGAGCGTTCGACTTCATTCTGCGTTTGTTTACTTTTTCAAACCGGGTGCAATTGTTGATCGTTAATTTTCATTACGACAACATTGTGTTATGCTTTGAAAGTTAGAAAATACTGAAAACAAAATGGTAAAGGAAAACTCCGTTGTATCAGGAAAGCAAATATTCACTGACAATTTAATCACATTTAAAACTCATGTACCGTTTAGAAGACTGCTTCCAAACCGTTAAAGCTGTTCAGCGGATGTGGCAGATTGCATGTCCCTACTTCCGAGAGATTGAAGACTTGAGTCGTATTTATAGCTCGGCAATAAAAATTGTTCAAAGCACTCAGCTCCTCTGATTTACAATTGTCGTTTTTCCCCAACATAAATAAAACCTTTATCAGAACTGTACGAGTTTTAAAATATTTCGTTTATATCTTTGCCAAACTCCAGTTCAATTATTACTCGCACATAAAAGATAATTTTGTGATTCGAAGTAGACTAACGATCAAAAGTGGCTTGAAAACTTGCCTTTCGATAAATTTTTTGAACGCTATAAATGTGATTCCTTTTTCAGTTGTTAATGGAATAAAACTAGAATTTTTGAAACCCAGAAGAGGAATATCCTTCGCAATCGAGTAACTTTTGTAATTTTTCAACCGGTTCGAAGACATTTTCTTCTGTGATCGTGTTATTATAGTATTATTTAAGTCAGGGCGTTACTTCCAATAACACTTTTCAAAATAAAATCTTTACCAAACTCTCAAACCTTTTCGAAGAACACTTGAAATAATTAAGACTAAAAATTCTGGCTTATGTGAATCACAGTTAGAATAAAAACGGTCTCATTTACAATACTTAATTCAGAATATTACAAAAATATTTAAGTTTTTCAGAATATAAGCAAACCGCAGGGATAGTACCGGTGTAATGTATTGCTCGGGCTCTGAAAAGAACTAATCAAGAAAGAAAGACTTTATTTTTACTCTTTACTTTACAAACACTTAAGGGATGAACAAAACGTAAATGTTTAACTTTATAACTGCAAAGTCAGAAAAAACAAGGATAAAATGTTCAAGGGTAAAAGATAGTTTTGTTACTTACTTCGAAACTGGGTTACCGCTAAGGTCCAATGTACAAAGGCTCTTGCAGTATTTTATGTTATCTGGTATATCGCATATGTCTGTAACAGATAAAATACTAGAATTAGAAGTTTAACTGCAGAGAAACCTGAAAAGAGAAAAGCAAATTACTAGAAATGTTGGCACAAATCTACACCACTCTTAAGAGGTTTTCTTCGCAGCTATATCTTTAAAACCAAAAAAGCACTGTACTTCCTGCAAACCTAAAGATATATATTTCACCAACAGATATTTAGCGTCATAATTCAAAGCTCAGAAAATCTAAAACAACCTACCATTTCGACTGATGTCAAATTCTTCAAGATTAGCTAAGTTGCCAACCTCTGGAGGCAAGCGAGCGATTTCGTTGTCACTCAAGTCAAGTTTCTTTAAATTGTAGAGTCTAAAGAAGGGCTGTAAAGGTAAATAGGTATGTTTAGATAACTTCATAATTTCCTCAAGCAGTTCTGCCACAAAGTATCATCTTACCCGAGGAAGATCTTTGATTTGATTGGCCTCCAAATAGAGTTCTTCCAGCGACCGTTCGTAACGATACACCTCATCTGGGACGAAATTTAGGCTACAGTGACTTCGGTCTAAGAAATCGACTTGTCGATTACATCGCCAAAACAAAACACATCGAAGCATTGTTAAAACACGCTGAAGCCTTTGGAAACACCGTTTGTGCTCCTCCGGCAATAAAATTATTTAGAAATTAAAACCAAAGCTGTTCTGTTCCAACAACACTATACATCGCTCCGTGATTACTCTCGATTCTTTATCGAACTCAAGCTCCTCAGTTAACAACACCATGTGACGTCACGCCAATATGGCCGCCAATGGACCGACATGCCTCACGCGCGCCTTTAGGACCGGCGCGAAACGGAGTGTTTTCTCAATTCGTACACGGTTTTGCACTGGTGTTAAACCTACTTCATATTCGATCACTAAGGTTGATTAGCGATAATCATATAGGTTGTCATGATAATTAAACCTGGATTAGGGCCAATCGTTTTGAACAACTCGGCCTAGGTTATCTAGAATTCGGGGGTAGACGCGGAATATTGAATAAATTGAGTATTGTCGTCAAAAACTGAAGAATACGGAACATTTCAACAAAGCGCTTGAATATTTAAAATAATATTAGTAGGGAATGAGGATTTCAATCTCGGAAGAGCAGAGGATCAAGGAATACGGAATTTTTAGAGTGAAAAAATTGCGCTTCAACCTCCAAGTTATTTCTACATAAATACATAATACATATACGCACACTTATATACATATACACACGCGCGCGCGAGCGCACACACAGTTTCTCACAAACACATATACATAGAGGATGTTACACGATGGCGCAAACATATTAAGCTTTTAAACCCTTTTCCACGAGGAGATAAACTTTATATGTCACCGTGTAAAAAGATATGACAGGAGCCTCCTGGGATCGGCTCCTGGATATGAGTGTTTTTTTGCGCCGAAATGAGAGGGGAAAGCAAAGAAATAACGTCAGCGATATCTTCACTAGTGAGGTTATGGGTAATATGTCACTCGTATCCTGGATGTAGTTGAAATCTACGACTGGCGTATTTAATTTTACAGTATGTTCACAAATTCCAGCGAAAAAAAGGTGTTATTCAATACTCAATTTAAACTCAAGGCCCGTGTGGCCAGGTTTTTTTGCGAAAGGGGTGCTATAAACGAGAACTCGAGGAGACCAAACAAGCGCTGAAGGCGATCTCAGCAGGGTCTGGGGGCATGCTTCCGCGGCAGGACTTTGAAAAATAGGTTGTCTGAAACTGAAATGTAAACAAGCAGGTAAAACCAACCGTAAAAACCTGGACGTTATTCAAATTTTTGATCTAAAAATCAATTCATAAAAACATAGTAGATAATTTTGCTTTTCAAACAGTTGGTCAAAAAAAGTGAACCTTTGCCGCCCGAGTTGGTTGGGAGGGGGTAGGCTGACATCACGCCACGCAATGCATCATGGTAGATCGACGCGCGTCATGTCACGAGCCTTCCACGAGGTCGTTCTTTTCAAACCATTGATTGTCGACCTCGAATGTACGGATAAAAAAATCTAAAAAGTTAACGTTTTACATGAGTCAAAGGCCAGGCTTTCGTTGCAATAAAAAAGAAACAAAAAGTTCTCGACAACATTTTACTAACCCTTCAGTTACTACTACTTTCTAAAAACATAAATTTACATGTAGAGGCACCCAGTTCGGCAAATCTGGTTTTGAACGGTGATTATATTTATTTAAATTACTTACAGGCAAATATATATATTACAATGCAAAGTATGACCCATGCTACAAGAAAATTATATCAAATGCATTGTTTTTTCCAAAGTGATTTGACTAAGACATGTCAAGAAATTATGTT
>JAOBRD020382241.1:2595-19810 GCA_027575215.2 Hydrozoanthus sils
ATAGTCTTTTGAACCGAACTGGGCCCTGGTGCACTCTCGAGTAAGTTAACCAGATGCCAAAGTTTATGAATTCCAATGCATGGGCGGCGTAAGCAAAAAATTATTGGGGAGGGGGGAGGACACAGTCGAAATTGTAACAGTTCGTTATAAAATCTGAAATTCATTTTCAAGCGTTGCTGTTGTTAGCCAGAAAATTTTTGAGGGGGGCCTGCCCCAACCAAATTATTGCCCATGCAATGTAATGATAAACAATTGTCCTCAGCTGAAGTGGAAAAGACTAGTAGTAAGGTTGATATTTAACGAGCAGCGAGACCAGTAAATATGTTTCATTTGTCACCGGCCAGCACTGAGAGGGGTAATTGTTTTAGTATTATACCTAAGCAGGCCTTTTTCTTTTTGTTTCTTCCTCTTATATTTTCATAGTCTTCCGAAACGGAGGCTTAACGAGACGCCATAGTTTTCCCTTCACGGATGAGTGACAGGGGTAATAGTGCGAATATTCACTTATTAGTGAACCAATCAGAGCACGCGAAAAAATGCCACGTGTTTCGTTCACTGATGTTTATAAGTGACTTTAGAAGCATAAAATGTTAAGACGTTAACCCTTTTATTCTTGGCTGATGCTATAAAGAAACTAGATAAAAATTTATCATAAATGTATTCAGTAAATATCGTAAAGACAGTAAAGTCGTTCATATCTATTCTATGCTCTCAGATTATTGCCTTCACTTAAGTATTGAAAATCGACTGAAAAAAAAAAGAAATACGAAGTATTCTATGTTCCAAGCAGCAATAAGAATTATACCGGAAAAAATCTAGTTTAGCATATATTCATTGAGTATCTCAATAATTTAAAACTTCTGCTGCTGCCCAAATTCAGCTAGTTAGCTCACAGGTATTAAATGGTTTCAGGACATACGTTATCAGAAAGATTGAAAAACAATGTGAGAGATTTACTGAAACATTCTGATGTTGAAAAGGCACTAAAGGCTGAGTTGTTTATGAGACCCCAGCCAAGCTTTTAGTATCACTAAGAGAAAAACAACAGCCAAACTCACAAAACCAGTTTGGTTACCAGAAAACTTGCAAACAAACTATCGTTATTCGATGCCTAAAACCCCAAAGGAGCAAAGAAATCAAAAGATCTAACTACTCGGGCTGGCTCCGGCCGTTTTAAAAGTGAGCTTTGAGCTTTTCGCTGGATAAGCGCTACTTATTTACGAAACTAAATCAGTTGTTGTTTGGCTTTTTGTTGATTTATGAATTTACCAACCCCAAGTTAATCAATGGAGGGCGAGAAACACTTTATGCAAATGATATGAATACATCGAACGCCATGCTATGGTAAAATATAAAAGCAGCTGTAATATAAGGTGGCCAGTTTGTTTATCCTAAAAGGTCTTAAATCAAAAGCCGGCTTTCAAACATTTTTAAGGTATAGATCATGCAAATTATTTCTACTATATAAGAAAGATCCAGGCTCTAATGAAACTTTGGTTTCAATAGGTCAGACTGGTTTAGTTTCTATGTTTTTTCTTGTATAGATTTAATACCAGTAAAATGACGCTAAACCAACAAATAAGTTTGAAAAGACAATACCATAACACCGCACTGGTACGTTTTCTCAGTTCCGTTTTCAAACTCAATACTGAATCAATCTAATCGCGGCCTAGTGCTTTCATGACTGAATTGCATGGGTATTTTTTATACGCCATTAATTACTAAGCCCAAAACTGAAGAAGTTGAAGAATTAGGGTGAACAAAAAGCTCTAATCAATGAAAGGTCTCGCATAATTAAGGCAAAATCTGCACCGACCTCGATTGCTCATGATATATTTTTTTCATCATCATCATACAGACATCAATTAATTGTACAAGCAATCGCAAAGTCGATGACGTTACTTTATACGTTTAAAACAACAGCCGGAAATTGTCTAAGAATATCCTTTTTAGTTTCTTGCAATTACATAATACCACACTCTCATTTTAAAATTTGTACTTCAAGCTTAGTATTTCAATCATATGACGCTACAACAATGTACAGACTTTATAACGTTAAATTAAAACTTATACACATGCATCGTGGGAATAACGGTCTCCTAGAAACTTACGGCCAGAGTTATCAAAAACACCAGCGTTTTAAGAACTAATTAAGACATTTTTAAGTGATAGTTCCTTACAAGTCCGAATATGTTCATAAACTGATTATGCGTTTGTACTGCTGTTTTTGGAAAAAATCCTATTTAAGTCAAATTTAGCCCTGTGAAAACCTTTTGCCCTGTTGGCAATGTTCGTCAATTCGTATGTGGAAACCATATCTGCATATTAATGATTGGGAAGAGATCGTTTAGATAGTTGAAAGTAAATTCAAAAAGGAAGGAGCAAAACAAGTAACACATACATAATTAAGGTACGAGACTGACATGTGGCAGATTTCTACACGCAAATTCACAAGTATTTATCCGCTGATTAAAGCGCGTACTTTGTGTGATGTTTTACCGTCATTCAGTATGTATACCTTCACTTGACTTTCTTCTCTCTTTCATTTCCATATTAGCTGTGCCGTAATCAAGTTCGCATACACGAGTGTTATGGTAGGCTTGAGCTGAATTTCTGTTCTTCCTTGCATCCGCCAATTCTTCCTCATCTTTACTGCTTAATTTTGTGTACAAATGTTTGAACATTTCGGTAACGTTTGTACAAAGTTACTTCTTCGCGCAACAAACGGTTAAACTTTGATTATTTAATTCAACACCTAATATTGGTGTTTCTTGTGAGGTTCGAGACAAAAGTGAGAGAAAAAGTTTAATTTTATAACAAGTGGCATATTTGGCCCCAATCACGTCATCAAACGCGTCAATTGTTCTCGACAATGCGTGATGAGCCAAAACAAACACTATAGTATCAATTTTTTAAAGAAGCGGGAAAAGTTACAAAAATTTATCGAGTATCTCTGATCTTTGTATGTTACAGGGTGGGGAAAAATAAAGATTGTTGCCTGTTTCAGCTCACTTTGAAATTACAGCACATGGAAAATATACAAATTAAAATTAATTTTGATCAATAAGCAATATGGAATAGCTAATTTTCGATCAACTTAAAAAGTTGGTATAGTTATTATCACCCAGTGAAGGGCTAACGAAACGTTAGAACTTTAAAAAAATCCGCAAATTTAGCAACCTTTCAAGTGTTCCTTTATACTCGTCGATGCATTGAGCATTTTTTTATACAAAAAAAATTGATGATCTGGCTTGCGTAATGAAGCATGTTATTTGAAATCTTAGATCTGCAATTTTAGCCTTTTGGATTTTTTACTACATTATATTATATGCAATATCTTAGCGTTAAACTTCTGTATAAAGTTATAAACCAAGTCTTTTCTTATTCGGAATCTATTGATTAACTAAAAAAATTGTCATTCGGTCATCATCGCATAAATCTTTTGCTGTACAATGGTTGGTACCAAATCGTTTCTACAATCGACGAGAAAGACTATGTCCCACTAAGCGTCGCTAATTTGAGCTGCCCTTTCATGTTTCATTTTTCGCTACCAGAAAATGACCTCTCTCTCAAGCATTTTGCATTTTATTATGTTCCTAAATTGCGCCAGTCAGGATTTGGACTGGCCTTTTCGGAGGGCGCAACCATTTTTGTCTCAAAAATTTTTGTTTTCGCTGTTACTGTTTGTACCAGAGCATTTAAAAAAATTTGAGGACACCAAGATTTCTGAGGGCCTCAAGGCAAAGTATGAATTTACGTTCATTTGGCGTCAGTGTAACAGGGATAGAAAATTTGGCGTAGTGCAGTGTCGAACAAGTCCTGATCAAAACTAGTTTATATGCATTAGTTATTCTTTAGTTCTTCTGTTTCCCAAACTTTTTCAACTAGTTTTAAAACCAGATAAACAGATATTCAACCAAAAGGACACGACGGCAGTCTTAAAAAAAGGGCAGGCAAAGTTTTGCTGTAAAATATTTTAAAAGCGGAAGGCATCAGGGCAAATTGCTGCATTGCCGCTGAGAATTTCGAGGCCTGCCGGCAATTAGGGAGATTTAGCACCGCCTATACGCGAAACGCGAACGAAATGTGATCACGTCAGCAAGATTTTCCCGCGCCTGCCCTTTCACGTTTGCCGTTCGTACGCCAAGGTAAGAGATTTACGTGAGGACAAAGCGAACTTGCTACTTGGGGAATTTTTACGACAAAGAAAGAGAAAACGAGAAAGCGATGTAGGGTTAAACAATGTCAAACACTAAATCGATTATATTTGAAAGTACGCATCAAGCTGATCATATTAGGATTTCGTTTTTCGCTTCTAAGGTGACCGCTGATCGAACCAAATCAAACCATTTGCCCATTGAGGTTAGCTCTGTTATAAATAAATCGTGTTTCGCTGTAACTTGTACCTGAAATCCATTGAAATGATGTTGTTGACTTTTTTACCCGATTGAGTACTTTAATTTTCGATTACAGCTTCTAATAGACAATGAAATGAAGTTTCGGAGTTGAAAGACTCGTAACAGCGTGTTGTTTTCCTCTAAATACGTCGCTAAAGAACGGTAACCTTGATGAATACTTATGCTAACAATTAAATTAGCGTTTTTAAACATTGAAGCTACCACCTTTAATTCGTCGCAAAACTCAACAAACCACTACAAAGTAAATGAAAGCAAATATTTTCAGCTCGCGCGCAGCTCTTCACCTTCAACTGGAAACAACTAATTTACTAAACAAATCATCAATGAATTATTCAAAATGGCAGCTGCAAGCGTGCACTTGTTAGGCTTACAACATAAACCTATTAATCCCAGTCTTTATCAACATCTACTTTCTCCTTACGTTATGAGTAAATGAGAATTGATCAAACAAAGTGAATTCATGAAGATGGGAGAATTTACCAACGCATAAAGGGTTAAAGATATTATTTTCAAAATAAACACGTGACTAAGAAAGCAGCCAAACGTAAGGATGGTTCTCACCACCATATTTTCGATTTGTGATTACGGAAACACATGAAAGTTGACCGCTCTGTAAGTTTAAAAGGGAATTGCAGGGAAATATAAATCCATACAAATCCGGGAAACGTGCAACACGTGATCAATTCTGACCAATAGCATCGCGCGTTTCACAATTAGAAAAATTGCTTAAACACAAATATATATAGTAAATTAAAAACGATATAGTGCGCGAGGTACATCGGTAAGGAACGAGCAAACATAATTTGAAATCGCACTACTATTTTTAACACATTCAAAATGGCAACACTTGCCAATACTGTACGCGTACGATATTCCTTTGTATCTATAAAAAACGACGCCGTCACATGCATTGACAAAAAGTACTTAAACATGTATCGATATATACCTGCTGAGGTAGAACCGCCTCCATCCGCTATTGCTACTTCAAATCCTCCAGGATCCTGCGAACAAGACGGTTCTGAATTATCTGTCCTCTCATCTTGAGATTTTCTTATTTCATGCAAGTCCATTACAGCAATCGTGGTATTTCTTTCTAAACGGGAACGCAGCAAAACAAACAGGCGGCTCTGTGTCGCTTCCAGTTATAAAAACTTTTCTTCGAGCTAATTTTTTTGTTAGATCATATTTGGCTTTTGGTATTCTCTCTCATTTTCATTAAACGAAAGCCAGTCTGATATTTAATTTTCTTGGTGTTTCGACTCAGTATTGATTATTTTTCTGTTTTTAGGCCATTAATTATTAACAGGTTTACGAATTTGACAAGCAAAAGCACTGTTTTGATTGGTCCAAAAGGTTTTTCTTCAGGTCATGCAATACAAAGTACGGAGATAAAAGTACAAATTCTTTCTTATCTCAAAAGAAAATCTCTTGTTGTAAAAGATAAGAGGCCGCACGCGCTGAAAGTTAGACTGCAATTTTTGATTAAATCAAAATTTTATCAAAAAATATTCTATTTTTTTATTTAAAAAAGGACCATTTTCGTAAGAAACGCCCAAAATTTTACATAACATTCTAAGAACATAATGAGGCTGAGGAAAGTTTGAAATTTTAATTTGGATACTTTACAAGATTATGGAAATAATATTTTCTCGGCCAATGCTCATCAAATTATTTTGTTTCTTTCTTGCCAGCCATGGTAGCCGGCGGCCAATTTAATGAAGCATATTATTTTGTGCTTCCGGTTGGTTTGTATACGGATCGAAAATATTAACTGAACATCCGATACTATAAATTATCTTTAAGAACGCTTAAGAAATTCATGAGACTGAATTTCACCCTCAGCCCATAAATCTTATATGAAAAAAGAGTGTACCACAACTGCAAACAGAGTGGTGATAAACATATATTCGAAAAATATGCTTATGAACTTAACATTTCTAAACTTTTAATGTTTATTATTGTTGTTTGAGTTAGTTCTCAATTTTGTGTTCAAGTTCACCAAAACTAAAAGAGGTATAGAAACATAAAAATCACCTTAGTTCATCAATACAGTTTTTAAAAACCTCTAGTTAGAAAACGTTTTGTCTTTGAGAGTCATTTCTGTCTTCTTGGTTTTCTTGGTGTCAATGTGTGTCCATGTAAATTTCCAAAACGTTAGCCGAGAAGTGGGGCACCATTTTCATTTTTTAGAAGAAACTTCTTTATAAAATCGCCAGGCTGAAAAATTTTCCAAAATTTAAGAACATGCCATGAACTTTATTTTGTTACATTAGTCATTACAGTACAAAATTAAGGATTCATTCATTTGATATTTTTAGTCTTACTATGCTTCCGGACCATTTATAATTGTCATATGTCTGACTTATCATTCGCCGATCGACCCATACAACAGATATCTTAAATACTGTTCCTTACAAGTACGTTACTCCGATAAGCTTGTTTCTTTTTTAATCTTATGTTGGTGTTGTGTATGTAATTTATTGACTAGTAAAATTACTAGCGTTTTACAGTAAATTTACAAGATAAATCGGGGTATAGCTAGTAAAATATAAGCTTTTTATATATCTTTTTAGTAAGTCAATATTAGTTATCAACATCCAAATTCTTCTTACCGTTACACATACAAAATAAAACACTTGGTAATGAGAAAATGAGAATTGATCAAACAAAATGAATTACTGAAGATGAAAAGTCAAATTCTCCCAAACTTGTTCCATGAAAAGTATGGGTTCTAGTTGGAGCAGTCGTGTGCCTCTAGGGCAGAGGTTTCTTGCTTGAATTCCTCAGCTTTCTCGTTTGTGGTTGATGGAATGTTTTTAGAATTGTTAATTAGATAAAGTATTTGCAAGAGCTATTCTTTTTGACACTGAATGGCATGAGTTTACTGAAAAAGAGCTAGGAAGTTTTGTTCAATCGAACAAACGGCTTTTCAAATCCTAGTCATTGCGAAACCCAAGCTTTCGTTCACCTTTCATTTTTCACAAATCCCAAAAAAATATGGAGTAAATTTAGTAGTACTTTTTTAGTACATTAAAAAATTGTTAAAGAAAAACAAAAGTTATTCTAATCTTTTGTTTTGTAACGCGTCATTAGCAACTACTGTCTGGGTCGATATCAATATTCATAGCTGGAGCACTTGGCTGTGTGCAAACGACGAACAACGTAGGTTTCTGCTTTTATTGTATCACAAAACTCCCAGGTGTAAACTTGGTTGAGGTAAGCCCTGAAACTGTAAACAACGAAAGCTTCCTATTTGAGAGATGTACAGACTACAGTTTCTTTTCAGAAAATTAATAAGGTTGTGTCGGCTAAAAGTGTTGATAAGATTTGATCAGCTAGTCTTGCATATAAAATTCAAGTGTTCAACACTGCATAAAGTGCGTGCGAATTCAACAGAAACAAAACATTTTCGAAAGTTAAAAAGGTTGTAATTTGTATTTCTGAGTAAATAACGGCTTCCTTTAAAATAGCTCAGTAAATTTGGTATTAAAATTTCTTGTGTAGCGTTTCGAAACCGCTGCGGGACATCGTGCAGCCGACAACACCTTGTGTATTTATTATATTCGTAGAAAAAATGTTTTCCACACCTGAAAACTAGCAAAACATGTAAATATACTCTAGTTGTAGTCATTGTCGCATTACTTTTCGGTTTGATTAGCTGTTTTTCTAAGTCGTAACCATGATTGGAACTTGTCGAGTTTATGCATTTCAATTAATGGATGCCATATTTGAATTGCAAATGCTTTGTTATTACTCTTTTTAAAAAATCAAGTCTAAAGAATGGATATACACCATTTAATCTTTGTTTAGTTTTGAAAGTGCTCCAAGGCTCCGGTGTAAGACTATCTAACTATTAGGTTGTTGCCTTTGAGCATAAGCAAACATTGGACTGCGTTTGTTGTCTGTAAAGTAATACTTATAATTAACACACTTAACTTAAGCTATAGTAAAACATGAAGTGTTTGACTGCACCATCACCACTGTGCTGTGTTGCTTTTTATCTGAGCCACTAAACTATTCATGCAAGTAATTAGGTGAGAAGTATTTGTGTGGTTTGGTCTTTACGCGACTATCAAAATTCTAGTTAAAGAGTAATGTCTTTATGTACTCACAGTAAAAAGTAGCGGTATTAGAAGGCCTCAGCGTTTTAATTGATGTCACTCGTTCTAACTCAAAGAACTTTAAAACATTTTTAAATTAGTGTTAAAAAGCGGTGTTACGTGACAACGCGGTGTTTGCCTGCTGAAGGCCGTGTGATGCGGTCGAAACGTCGCATACTGTACGTTTCTCAAATTTCCAGTAAGAGATTTAATTTATCTTATGAATAAAAATAATGATGATATAACAATGACAATAACTAAGACAAAGACAACAGCAACGACGATGTTATATAACATTGACAATAACAATGAGGATGTTATAACAATAACAATGACAATAACAAAGACAGTAACAGTAATGATGATATAACAATGACAATAACGCAGACAATGACAATAACAATGACGATGATGACGATGATGTAACAATGACTCACAATAACAAAGACAATAATAATAATAATGATATAACAATGACAATAACAAAAGCATTGACAATAACAATGTTGATGGTATAACGAGGAGCACTTTGACCTCATTTACACTAGCACGAACTATCTCCTAGTACTCCCGAAGAACTCCCAGTTCAATCGGCTAATACCATTCACTATCGAAATTCATGTGCGTTCACAGTATAATTTTTAGATATTTCGAGTGATTTAGGAGTACTCCTAGATAGCTCCAGTGACATTAGTGTAAATGGGGTCTTTGATTATCAATTAGTGAATAGGGCAGAAATGGCGAAGCATATCATGCTGTCGTACCAGTGGGACAATCAGAAGCTGGTAGAAAAAGTTTACAACGGTTTGAGAGCTCTTGGAATTAATGCCTGGATGGATATAAAAGGTGGCGTGAAAGGGGACTTGAACGAGAGGTCAGTACAGGATTATTTGACTATTTTGACCTCGGAACACAAATGATAGCCAGCCAGACCAGGGAACATGAATATTTGCCTCTGGAATATGAATAGTTGGAAAATATTCCGAAACGAATATAAATATTCTGATTTGAAATATTCCGCTTCATCCCCCGAGACTCCCACAACTCGAGCCTTCATGGGGAATTGAAAATGGTTCAAAATATTTGGAGTTCGAGTTACCGAACATGAAAAACTACTGTAATTGTTTTATAGTTTCAAATAAATTCTGGTTCAAGTTAGCGAAAGGTTCGAGTTAGCGAGGGTTCGAGTTATACTGTATAGAGGTCTAGCTTAAAGTCCATTGAAAAATGGGGAATCTGTTGTAAGGAGGAAATTTGTCTTATAAGGTCTTAGTAAAATCTTCCATGAACACAAAAATGGAACTTTGAGCCTCTAAAATGTCAACTCCGGAATAATATAATACAAGAGTCGCTAGTAGAGAGGCCAAAAACCATTTAAAAAAAAAAAAAAAAAGTCAACAATGCTGACGAAAATTGTTTTCTTGAACTGACCAGTTTTTTCGAGTAAACTTCAAAATTTGGAATTTTCAGATCCCGACTGAACATCTATGTAAAGTCAGGTTGTTTCTATGTATCTTACCAGGGCCTTTTGGTGGTTCCGAGTCAGTGGGAAGGAGGAGGGGCTAGATTTGTCAGAATTTTTCCTGTTTCAAAAGTAACACTTTTTGCACAAAATTGGACAACAGGGAAGTGAAAATTTCTTGCTCCATTGTTAAAGCATTTGTAAACACACACAAAAAAATCCCAATTTGGACATCTAACGTTGAGAAACTTTCCTTCTATGAAAATAAAGTCTTTTACATTAAAATTAACAATTGGTTGCAACAGGTTTTCTGAAATTTTTAGGAAAAATCTTTGAGTTTAGCCCATATTGCTTGTTTACATTGAATATATAGCTAAAATCAGTACTGACACTTCCTGCCCCCTTCCTTGTAAAAATAATACTGAAGATACAGAGCATTGCGAGTTGAAAAAAATTACCCATGGTAAGAACTTGGGCAGAAGGAAACGCCTGAAACTTAGACGACTGAATAGGATGATGGAGAAAGCTGCCAGTGGTGCATAAGTGGTACAGGCCGAATGAAATCTCTCTTCCTATTCTAAATGTTCTAGAAACGAAAATCATCTATTTACGCGAAAGCGTGGTTGGGACATGACGAAATTCCTTACAGTAGAACTTTGGGTGAAAAAACGTTTTTTTACTTTCTTGCTTCACAGCATGGCCGTTGGCGTAGAGGGTGCTGGTGTCGTATGTTGTTTTATGGCTCCCAAATATCAGGTTAGCTTCAGATGCTTGTTACAATCAGCTGATCCAATATATAATGCATCAACGTTTATATTCTAATTCACTAAAATAGACTCAATCAAAACAAAAATCCAATTTGGAGATGAATTTCCAATTGTTTTCCTCAAGGTAAGCCCGAAAATAAGCATCGTAGATCAGAGGGTAAAAGGACTTTCAGAAGAAAATTTATCACTTTTTTATTTTTCTTTTAATTAATGCCAATTTACAGCTGTGTCTTCAAGGTGCGTAGAATTTCTTAGATCTGGCTTCGTTCCTATTTTTAAGGTCTTCCCATTGTATTACTGTCAATCTTCGAAACCTAAACACACAACCCTGCGAACATCATGTACGAAACTCACACACCGTCATACGATAACATATCGAAACAAAAGCATTTTAACATTTAATGACCAGGATGTATATGAGAAATAAATACACACAGTGTAATTTACCTTCCACACACTCATCCAAAAAAAAATCGGTGTATTGCCCGAGCTGGGACTCGAACCCGCGTCTCCTGTATGCTAGTCAGGCGTGATGACCACTACACCATCGGGTATTCACCATGCTGGCAACATAGCAAACAGCGATGGGTATTTTGGCCGCACCTGGGTCTGCCATGGGTCCAATATTTTTCTTCATTCAAGTATCTCTAGCCTCTGTAAACCCATCAGGGCTTTCTAACACAAATTAAATGTAATTTTGAGGCTTAGGAAGGTTAGATCCAGGATATATACGAGAAATAAATACACACAGTGTAATTTACCTTCCACACACTCATCCGAAAAAAATCGGTGTATTGCCCGAGCTGGGACTCGAACCCGCGTCTCCTGTATGCTAGTCAGGCGTGATGACCACTACACCATCGGGGAACCTCCAAAAATGTGTGTTTCTCTAGTGGTTTGTAGAAATTCAGCTATGAATAGCCATAGTTCTGTTTGTCAGTACAAAGCTTTTAGAGTTTGTTCGAGATCCCTTTGATGACTTAGTGTCTATTTCAGGGGTTCTTTTTAACAGGCGTCTATTTCAAGTTTCTCTTGATCAGTGCAGGCGTAGTATTAGTATTAGGCGTCATCTTCTTGGGAACATTCAACCTTCAAAGAGCTGATGAAAATATACTTATTTTCTATCTTTATCTTCAAGAACCATTAGAAGGAAAAACAAAGGTCCAATGCAAGTTCCCTGGAGCGTGTTCCTATATATAACTTATAACATCTAAAATTCTAATAACACGGGGAATTCCGTAAAGTATCGGACTGAGGAAACTGAACTATGTAGATTCCCTTGATATTCCTAAAGTTCTCCTGTGTAGTTTTTATCGTATATAGGCGTCAAAGAAGCTTTAATTAGAAGAATCATAGCTGTGTGGATTCCTTAGAAGTTCCTATAGTTCCCTTGTGGGCAGTATTCTATTAGTCTGTAGCTACCTAAGAATTCTAGAAGGATTTAAACTGTATGATTTTTCTATTGTTCAAGTTCCGCGTAGTTTTCTTTTTGTCTGTAGAAATCCAAGACCTATAAGAGAAGGAGTTAAGTTATGTGGATTATCTAATTGTTCCTGTAGTTCTTGAACTGTGGAATTTCCCTTGGTACGTTGTGGTCTTAGAACTGTAAGAATTGAAAGAACTAAATGTGAATTTTCCTACAGTTACCAAAATGTGCAATCTTCTATTGGTCTGTAAGAGTACAGGGTTACTAAAAAGAAACTAAGCTTTTTGGAGTTCATGGATCATCATACGCAATACGTAATGTACAATTTTCTATTGGTCATAGGAATCGAAGAACTGTAAGAAAGAACTGAGTTATGCAGACTCCATAGATGTTCCAATTGTTCCCATAATGGTTTACAAGGGGTTTAAGGCCACTGGTTGGCTTGGAATTATCACAGCTGGAATGCTCTGGATCGACTTTCGGTACACACGTTAAAATTTTTGTCGCATTGTCCAATGGGGCTCTTGTTGATATTTTTAATGCTGATGTCTCTACTTAGACCGCTGCTATTAAAATGTTCCTTGTTCTAAATGTTAATATTGCCGACTGTGTCGTTCTTATTATCGTCGATTTCATCACCATCATTGTTAACTTTTGTCATTATCATCGTCATCGACGTCATTGCCATCGGTCACATTTGGTTTTTTGTTACTGTCTTCAACGGTTAACCACGAATACTTTTATTTTATTACGTAGATACTGACGAAATACCAGGATTTTTCCTTTTACCAAAAAATCATATCTTCATCGCGCATAGTGAAGATACTATTTTTATCTTTCACGTGTGAGGATACTGGTGTCGCCATGGTTACTAATGTAGTTAGCCAATTACAAGAGAGCTTCCTACTCGGGCGCGGCCGGTTATTTTAAAAATATTGTGTTTGGTTTAGGAATTTCATCAGTATCTATAAAATAAACAGAACACTACAAGGCCGCTTTGAGATACGACTTGTGTCTTCTCGTGCTTCGCTCACTCGTGAATGATACTTAAAGCACTCGAAGTCGAAAATAAAATTCGTGTCTCATTGCGGCCATGTAATATCCTCTATTTCTTAATCATGCTTTGTTTTCTGTTTAATTTTGCATTGTTCTTCCACTTTGTGATAGTTATCTCTATAGCGTAGATCGCATTTGAACAAACATTTATTGTCGTTATCATTATAATCATCTTCATCATCACTATTACCAGCATCTTCAATATGTATTCTCTATTATACTTTCCCAGAGATGAAACAAAGATTGCCACAAGCATAGAATCTTTGGTTAAAGAAGTCATGCACGCATGCGCAATTGCAGACCAGGTCAAGATTAAGCCAGAACAACCACCGTCTGAAGCTGCAAGCGTGGTGCCAAAAAAACCCGTTTCTTTTGAGAAGAAACCAGGACGAGCTTTTAAGCACCTCAAGACAGGAAAATATTTGGCAGAGTCCGGTAGGCAACCTTGAAATTAATACCTTATTATTTTTACATAAAAGAAAAACTGAATATACATTCAAATGCATTGTACAACACAAAGAGAGAGAACGAAAGAAAGAGAGAGAAGAGAGAGAAAGAGAGAGAGAGAGAGAGAGAGAGAGAGAGAGAGAGAGAGAGAGAGAGAGAGAGAGAGAGAGAGAGAGAGAGAGAGATGAAAGAGGGTGAAAGAATGATATGATGATAGTATAATTGATCAATTTCATGGCCTTTTAATGAAGTTCGGAGGTTTTCCAGCTTTAGTGTGATCAGGTAAAGAATCTCTAAGACAGAATCAGAAAATGTGTTTTGGGGATCATTTGGAGAAAGAAAGAGAGAGTGCGAGGAAGTAGTTGCAACATCTTTGTGAGGTGTTACATCTTATACCGTCAGTCTTATCAATTGGCAATACTGTCCTTTTATTCTTGACTGTTCATAAATCAACATAAATCAAAATTTCTCTCTTACTAAACAGTTTGATTGTTTAAACTATTAGGAGAGGTGAAGTTTCACAAAGCCAGTGGTCAACGCAGTTCCTTGGTACTAAGAGAGAAGGCCGAGGCAACAAGTTACTGGGTGGAAGAAAAACAGGGAAAAGGATCGCCAATCATTTTCTACAAGAACTACGCTACAAATGGGTACCTAGGTGGGTAAAAGTAGAGTACCAAAATGTCATGAATCAAACAAGAACTACGCTGCAAATGAGTTCCTTGGTGGGTAAAGGTAGAGTACCTATTTGTCATGAATCAAACAAGGACTATGCTGCAAATGGGTTTCTAGGTGGATAAAAGTAGAGTACCTATTTGTAATGAATCAAACAAGAACTACGCTGCAAATGGTTTCTTAAGAGAGTAAAGGTAGAATGCCAAAATGTCATGAACCAAACAAGAACTACGCTACAAATGGGTTCTTAAGAGGGTAAAAGTAGAGTACCAAAATGTCATGAATCAAACAAGAACTACGCTACAAATTGAATGAGTTCTTAGGTGGACAAAATTTCCTAGGCAGCGTGGCTCAGTGGTTAGGGTGCCGGATTTGTGGTTGTCGACCCGGGTTCAAATCCCACTCTGACCACTGACAGGATTTGGCTTCGGTGATCCCACAGTCGAATCCACCACGCGTGTAAATAGCGAACTGGTCTGCGACATTGTTTATATTCTGCTTCATTAGCGTACAACTTAAGTCGTAGGAAGAACAGAGATAAACAACAACTGACTTTAAAACTTTAGAGTGCTACCAAAATTAATCAGTGACCAAACTTTGGGTTCTATAAGTGTAGTTTCAAAGAAAAAATTACCACTCAAAAAAAAGCAAAACAGCTGGAGGCAAAAACGATAAAGAGTCATATATAATATTCTTTGTAAAATTTGCTAGGTAATGAGGCAAAAAATGTATCGTTATAGGCCTACTGAATTAGCTAGCTAAATCCTTTCTCGAGCCTAAGTGGCTGATAGGGCCGGCGCTTATCTTCGGTTTCTGTAATGTTAAGCGGATGAGAGTCTTTGACTCCCCCTGGACAGGACACTAATCTATCACAGGTTAGCTCTCAGCAGATCTGGTACTCATTTATACAGCTGAGTCGACTGGAACAAAGTCAGCTAAAGTGTCTTGCAACACAGTGGTCTGACCGGGGCTCGAACTCGCGACCCTAGGATTACGAGTCGAACACATAACTGCTCGGCAACTGCGCCGCCGACAGAATAAAACCTGAGACCAAATTGAAAAGGCCTACTCTGGGTCCTTAAGTCACCGCGATTTAGAGCGACCTATTAGGACTTAAGGCCACTTAAGGCGATTTAAGGGAAAATGGGGTGAAAAATAACTGCGATTTAGTGCGATTTAAGGCGACTTAAGGCGATTAAGGCAACTTAAGGACCCGGAATCAGCCTTCGTATCTTAAACTCCCTAATCAAACTCGTGTGAAATACAGAGCTAACCCAGCCGTAAAAACTATTTGTTCCAAAACTTTAACCAGTGAAAAGTGCTAATTTTCAATTTTGCATAAACCAAAACAAGAACATTTACTCACCAATAAGAGAAGCGTGACATTATCCAAGTGGAGATTTTCTTAGTTGAAGTAACAGCTGCTTTGTTTTTCGTTTTAGGCTACGATCCAAACGGGGACTATATTTACACAAAGAAAGAGCATTACGGCGCAGAGGAATGGGTCCTAATCGCAGACGAGACATCAGTTGACGGGAGCCGTGCTGTTGTGATCTTTGCTAACTATGGCAAAAAATATTTGGCCATTCGCAACGGCAAGCTTACTGGTGTCGGTAGCAAATCCGACGATTGTGTGTGGATCTTGGATTGATTTGATAGCAATGTGAACCCACAGGCAACCCAAGCTTAGTGTTAAATGATCGATCGATTGAATCGATTTCACAATAGCGATTTGTATGCCAGTATAGAGTATGTAACAGACAAATAAAGCTTCAAGATTTTTATACTTCTATTTCGTGCAAATGTCACAAAAAAACATATTTCATATTGCCTCTTTTTGTCTCGCTGGTGCTTTAAAGGCCAGGGCTTTCAGAATTCATCTACTGGTCTAGAGGTGAACAGGAATTTTGAATTCCCAATAGCCTCTAAAAGCCCCTAAACGTTCAGGCGAGACAAATGGAGAAT
The DNA here is from genome assembly GCA_027575215.2 of Hydrozoanthus sils. Classification (NCBI taxonomy): domain Eukaryota; kingdom Metazoa; phylum Cnidaria; class Anthozoa; order Zoantharia; family Hydrozoanthidae; genus Hydrozoanthus; species Hydrozoanthus sils. The sequence continues at coordinate 18,909 of JAOBRD020382241.1, forward strand.
TAATTAGTTAGCGCGTTTTGCTTAGTTCATGTTTATGTCTGCTGTAGTAGAAAAGTGCTTTGCATGTAAATTAAATAAGAGACCAAATGAAGAACGTTGAAATTACTAGTCCTGAGTTTTCAAATCTTTTTAGAAAGCTTCTTTGGTTTGGTCTTCAGTATATTTGTTCTTTATGATGGTCTCGATCTTTTGAATAGATCGAGAAACTTTAATTTGTGAGTCAGTCGCTATAGAACATAAAATTTTTCCAAGCCAACTTTAAAGTGCATATCATCCTTATTTTGACGCATTTTTGATAAAAAAGAATACTCATTCCAAGCTTTCATTTGATACCAGAGTCACGTCTATTGGGTAAAACCTGACATCTGATAGGCGTTCAAATATGCTGAAATACGTGTTTTCGGTTTTCCTTTGGACGGCTGGCCAGGACGTGAACATCCTGGGGCGAAAAACTTGTGACGTTGCGTTAGGGACGGACAATTAGAAAAGTGATAGGGGATGGGGAAAATACAAAAAAAGTTCGTGCAACGTCTTTTGACTGAAATTTAAATTCATGCAAAGAAGAAATGAAGAAATGATAAAGATTCATGCAAAGTGAGTTGCACGGTCGGGCTGACAAACTGTACTCGACTGATTTTTTCAGTTAATTCCCTCTGAAAATGGGCACTTAGAGAAGCATCTATTGGCTCGCCCCAGGTCCCAAATTAAAAATTCTGTAAAATATTAGGATCTGTCAAAAGAGACTTACTTTTTGCTGAATGACTTTGTTAAGCTTTCAAGTTATCTATCTATCTATCCATCCATCCATCCATCTATCCATCCATCCATCTATTTATCTATCTATCTATCTATCTATCTATCTATCTATCTATCTATCTATCTATCTATCTATCTATCTATCT
>JAOBRD020382346.1:0-36954 GCA_027575215.2 Hydrozoanthus sils
TGAAACTATGTGGCACATTCGTTGTAATCGAATTCACCTTTATTAGTGGAACGCCAATCATAGAACTCAACGCGTGTACTTGCGGGTTATTGGTACCAAGATCAAAGAAGCAATCAAAGCCGTCAAATTTATCCAAGATATCTTAAAAAAAAAAAAATCAGATAAACATATTAATTTGGGTGCACGAGCTTTTTAAATGTTTTGCATAATTTTACATCTTTTTACTGATAGATACTGATGAAATACCAGGATTTTTCCTTTTACTAAAAATGCATATCTTCACTGTGAAAATACTCTTTTTATCTTTGTCGTGTAAAGACATAAGTGTCGCCATGGTTACAAATACGATTAGCCAATTGCAAGAGAGCATCCTGCTCAGGCGCGCGGACGGTTCTTTTTTTAAAAAAATTGCGTTTTATGTACGAATTTCTTCAGTATCTATTAAAGGAATAAAGCAGCCTTGCTTGTGTTTCTAGACAAAAACAGAAAACGCTATGACGTAGAAGAACACGAAAAAAGTGATGAGAAGAAAACTAGGCGAAGCCGAGTTTTATCTCTTCTCTTCGAGTGTCTGCTACGACATAGCGTTTTCTGTTTTTGTCTAGAAACACAAGCGAGGCTGTGTTATTCCTCTTAGAAATAAACTTTCAAGTCTACACAAAAAACATCATTTAACTGTTTTTCTTGCGTTTCATACCGTGCTTTCTATTCAGTTATAGAAAAGAAACTACACCCAATTAGAGCGCGCGTTATTTCGGTCCTATTTTCTAAAAAAAGATATAAATAATTCTTTCAGCACTCAAAAATAAAATTCGTATCCCCGCACGGCCATTTAATATCCTCTATATCTTCACTAGTGTGTCTTTATACGAATAAGGAATTATAGTTTTAACTTCTGGTCATGTAGTTAAAGGAAATCATGTGTTAAAGCAAGAGTAGGTATTTTTTAAGGTTGAAAAACGCGAGGCTAATACTATTAGACTGCTTGCAGTCCCGTGTGTACTGAGCAAGAAGTTAAGCTAAGTGCTATTACACTCGCGCCTTAGTTTATTTACTGCATATATATACGGACTGACTTAGCGCCGACCAGCGGCTATCCAGCAGGGAAAAATGTCAACTTTCAACAGGTATTTTTTAAGGTAATTTTCAATCCCGGAGAGGTTTTTTTAGGGTGGAGATTTTATGCTTGGTATTTTTGGGGTATTTTGGGATCTTTCGCGACAGTCATCCCTACCTTTTTAACTTCGGAGTAACCCCCTCCTCCCCGGGTGTTTAGGTCGGCGAGCAATTCTAAGATATAGATACCAAGAATGGATTTTGCATAAAGGACGATAAAAGGGTTGCACAACTAACCGTCAGTGAGTAAACGCTGAAGGTTACTTTCCACTCTGTGCTCTTTCAGGTTGAAATCAACATCTTTGTATTCTTTTGTACAATTTTTCAGGATTTGGTATCTGTCCTCGTGCTCGAGGCTGTGCAAAACACCTAAACCACAACAGAGCAATTTGTATGCGAGGGCAAACACAGCCATTAGTCTCCGACACTGTATCACAATATTCACTTTTTGTAACACTGAGCTATATATGTACATAGGGATAGGCAGACCATGCGCATGGGTGGAGTAATGCATGTTTATGGCGGATAGGTTATGTTTTGATAAAGTAAAGTAAAGTGGTGCATTTATATAGCGCCCTTTACATGTGAATGCTCAAAGGTGCTTTACAATGATCAGTTTACCCCTGGCAGACCAGAAGCATATATAGGCGCCTCAGAAAGCCGCTTCAAAGCGGTCCTCCTGGTACTCATTTTACCGACCCCGGAAGGATGGATAGCTAAATGACCTTTAGCGGGACTGAGAAGGTCAAATATTCAACCATCAAAAAGGCCAGGAATCGAACCGGGGACCTCTGGATTAGGAGGCAGAGATCTTACCACTCTGCCAACCCCTCAGCTATATGGATACATGGAACTATCAACCTTATTAACCTCATGACTAAGATAACATTAGCAAGCCTGTCGGGGGCTACAGCCTTAATGATTCTTCGTGATTAGCAGTTTCCATGTTAGAATAATTTTGAATTTCACACTGACTACACCTCTATGGACGGCTCGCAGCCTTCTTAATATTAATTTCGTTCCGACGGGCCTGCAATGAGGGTGCTTATCAAAATCAATCGTATTAAAGGAAGAAATAAGGCAGGAGTAACTGAGGAACAGTATGGATAAAGGTACAAGAAATGCCAGCTACTTGTTGAGAATGATATTGGAAAGATCAATACAGATATAAAAGGACGTGTTTATGTGCTAAATAGACTTTGCATGAAGGCATGTGAAAAGGCTCGGCACGAGCAAAAATTGATTGGAAACTCTGGAGAGATTGGATGTTTGATGGTAAAAATTGAGAGATGCTTCAAAACCTGTCAGTTGGAAGCAAAAGGCTACTATTAGGGTTGATGGGACGTTAAGAAACTGGGTGAATATCGAGTGTTGAGTACGACAGCTTTTTTTTATGTCGCTTAATCTGCTTTCGTTGTATACCGAAGTCATCATGCAAGAAATTGAATAGTTTGAAGGTATCGAGATCCTGGGATTTCGTACGAAGAAAATCAGGTGCGCAGACGAAACAGTTGAAACAGGATACTCCGGTAGAAAAGTTGCATTTGCTAGATGTTGTAGTACAGAAAAGTGTAAACATGGTTGGTTGATTCAAAAAGTAACAGGTACCTAGACGAAGAACGCCATGATTGTTATACACTGGGAGATGTTGGAAGAGTTGGTAAATTTTTTGCTAATTGGGAAGTTTGTTCACATTATATGTAAGTGGCGATTGTGAGATAAAGACAAGAATCGGTTAAACGAGGGCAGCTTTTAAAAATTACATGGGAAATGTTTCGTAAAATAGAAACTAGAATTAATACTTTCACTGAAACACTCGACTTTGTGTTTTTTCCCGTTCATATGTGACGAGGAAATTAAACCTTACTCAAGTTGCCTGTGAATCTTTACTTATAATGCAAATTCCTTCTGAAGAAAATTGATTGACAGCATAAGAATAGTGCAAGAATTATCGAATTTTTTGGAAAATTGACATGCGGGTCATCGGTCGATGAATTAGCTTTTGAACAAAAAGCGAGCAAAAAATCAAACTGGTTCTAAGAGGAAAGGCCGGGTATCTCAGTTGTCTTAGAAAATATAAAGTTTCATCTTTTAAGATGAAAAAAGCTTTTCAGTTGTTTAAATGCAAAACAAAACTGAGGATCACTATATATCCTTTAACCGATTCTTGAAGTTTGATTTACTTATTTACTCAGAAGCTTCTTAGTTTAATAAGCAATGTTTTTTATCTGTTATCAGACTGTTTCTAATTAACCGCTTCATCAACTGTTTTTCCGCTTTCATTGACTCTTATAAGAATCAGTTTCTTACAAGTATTTTGAAAAGAAAACAATGTTATAATTGATTTCAAAACATTTAAAACTTGTACTCATTTCCAAGCCTACGACTTATTCTTTATATTGTCGCAAAGTAGTTTTAAAACTACCTGCCAGAATCACGTAAGCTTAAAACAAAGGAATCGAGACCATATGGCAAAGAAATGAAAAATATAATCTTCTCTTCTAAACTTAAGGTAACAAAGTTATTCAGTAAATTCACGAGTAGTTTTGTTTCTTTCTTGGGTATTTACACGACTGTTATCCACAGGAAGTCGTGAAAAATCTAAAAAAGGTAAAACAAATACTTTATATTATTATGAAAGTAAATCCCTTACCAGCTTTAATCTTGAGCTTTGCTTCAGCTCTTCGAACCATTAAAAGTAAAAGGCAATATTTCCACAGCATTTCGGAGATTAAACGAACAAATTCAAGGATCTTCAGAGTGTAGTTTGATTTAACCAAAATATAAATTTTCTGTGCATACGTGCTTCGTCGGCGCTGTGAACCAGGTGAAGATTTTAAAGTTTGATAAGACTATAACACAAAACTAAGATTCTTTTCGATTAAAATACATGTAGAACAATTCCAAGATCAACTAGAAATTACTGTTTACGCCTTTTTAATGTTTTGCTCACTTCAAATATTTAGTATGATTTGTTTACCTTATTTGTCAATCTAACATCACGTTTTACTCGATTGATATGATATATTGATAAAATAAAACTGTATTGAGTTGAAGGGCTACAGAAGGACTTGAGTTACAAGTATATTCCTTTTCTTATTTAAAATGTCGGAAATTTCATAGGCTAGTGCCGTTGACTCACTTTAAAATAATTTAAAGGAATTACTACGCCAAAACGTTGCTTCGACAAAAATTATGGCCACGAGATAGTTGGCACACCTGCTTCAAAAAATTCAATTATTAATGGTCGTGAGTTTTATACACCAACAAAAAAGAAACACCTTTCATTGTTTCCAGCAATTTCAATTTTTCTTCAAGACCGCCTTAGATAATTCTGTTCTTTTATATATCTTCCTTATTCATATGAACTTGCACTAATAACAGCTTCAGCGTTGAATATAGTCCACAAACATTATATCTTCAACTTATCTCTCTCTCATTTTGCAAGCCAGTTGGGAATTGGGGTTAAACTTTGCTTGTATGCAAGATAAGCTCTTTTCAAATTTTCAAAATCAATAGGATTGCTGTAAGTAGACTTCCGATAGAAAGATCGCTCCACAGTTTGCAGTCATGGAAATACAAATTCTATTAGCCTTCAAAAAGAAATGCTTGTTCTTAATAAATTTAAGTTCTAATTGCATTAATTTCTCCTGAATAAGTAAAATTGAAGCTGTTATTGATTATTAATCAACGAAACTGTAGACTCGTCCTGCTGCTTGTACAAAACCGATTTGTTAAGTCGGTGCAACCTTATTGAAGCATTTCATGCGGATTAGAGAATAATTGTGATTGGAAACGAAATTCCACCAACTCCCAAGCAATTAAATTACTAATAGTCAGCCAAATTCAGACATACTGCAGTTGTCTTGCAATAAAAATGAGTATGGTTCATTTGGTTAAGCCATTTGAATTGGTTTAGAAAAACAGTTCTAGAATTTAGTGTGGGTATATAAATAGGGATTTCTATACCTGAAAGCGTTTTAGTTCTTCGTTTTATATCTTTGAAAAGAAACAAAGATTCGACTTAGATTGACTTGCTACAGGCAACCTTCAATAAAGCTACAAAACCATAATATTTGTCAAGAACCAGTCGATCGGTATACCGGTCTTACGCAATGATGGACTCTTTTCACAAACTTGTGTTGACAAATGTTATTTCACAGCTCAATTTGTGCATGATCGCTTCAATGGTTCTATACCATGGTTTAACAAAGGTTAATCTATTCTCTGGTTTATCTTTGCGCGTTTGGCAATATTTTTTTTCCATTTCTTATCTGCGGTACATACAGGTTTTCCTTATTTCTATAACTCTCAATCATTATTGTTGATGACACCCCGTATCTTGCCATGTCTTTCTCGACCTTAAAATTTCATTACTATTTTCTAATGGTACTCTTTTCCTTTAGAATATGATCCTGTGTGCTTTCTAGGGTACTTCGAAGATACCTTTTACCACTTGCACAGGAGCACAAAATGTTTAAGAATTCGCTCTTGAACCTCTGATTAAGTAACACATATAAACAAGGATTGATAGCCGAGTTAGCATGACCCAAGAAGTACATACTGGGCTCCAGGAGCGGAAAATGCATGACTATATCGAGGTAAGTTTGAACGTAGAAGTAGGTCAGAAAGTGCATAACATGGACAGGCATCCAACAAAGTGTGAACACAGTCACAACTATAATTAACATGCGCAGTACTTTCTTCTTTGATGCCCCTGCTTTTCGTCTTGTTTCCTCATTTGTCTGGCCTGGGATCTGGCGAAACCAAAGATGATGTCCAATGTATGAATAGAGCGTGGCAATAATAAAGAGTGGAATGATAAAGAGACAGAATATTGTCACCAGAAAATACACCTGGGCAAACATGACTTGTACGTCAGCATACTCGGAAGTGTAGTTCCAATTCAGACGACAAAGCCATTTTCCGTCAGGTTCAAGGGTGCTGTCATATAACACCAAATATGGTATCATAAAGACTGATGACGTCAACCATATCACTGAGGTTACTAATTTTGTGTTACGTATCACCGGAAGATGTTTAAAGGGGTGCAATATTGCAAAATAGCGATCCAATGATATTGCAACGAGGGCCATTATTGCTGCAGCTATTGAAATATGACCTGAGAAGTTGACGACTTTGCAAGTAACTGAACCTAGGCCTCCGCTCAACCATTCTTGGCCGTAGTAAAGAAACTTGATGGCAAAGGGCATGATAAAGAGGGTAACCAGCATGTCAGCGATGGCCATGTTCACTACAATTCAGAAAATTGTAGATTAGGTTAGGCAAACAATTACACTAAACATGATTTGTCATGCCTTAATTTAAATGTGCCTTTACACTTACGTAAAAATAAAAACGGTAAACTCAAAGGTGAGAAGGTGAGTGCAGCAACAACTACTCTGCATGAGGAATCTCCAAAACAGAATTTTGATAAGTTCTTTCGTTATATGTCGATTTTAGAGGTTCTTTAAGCAGCAAAACAGAAATAATTTTGAGGAAACACACGAGTTTTTTTATTTACCAAACGTGTTTTGACACTACTAGTGTCATCTTGAGTGGTGCAAAAGAGTGAGTTAATATCAAAAAATATATATAAAAACTACAATGGCCGTTGCGCAGAGTTCTCTCGGTTTTAATTTAAACATAATATTTTATATGTCAAAACACCTAAGACCAATTTGTTTCTCTCTATGATATTAGAAGTAGCACGAGATTGTTACATACCTATAAGAAAGTTGAAAGTTGTCTTCATACTGTTGCGAGTGGCAACAATGTGAATAATTATAACGTTGCCAAGGAAACCGACGATGAAAATGATGGCATATGCACTTGTCATTTCGTACACCACCGATGGATTCTTCTGAGTCGTTGATGAGTTGACCATCTTTAGCTCTCCTTCAAAGAGAATTAACTGGGTAAGTCACGTTTTATGAACACAGAAAATACAAACAACAATAATCAAGGAATAATACAGTAAGGAAAAAAAAACAGCTAAAACTATATATATCTAATCTTTAGTTTGCTTGAATAAAACAATGCCTTTTTTAATTAAATCAAAATAATGACAGCACTAAAGATGGTTTGGTTAGTTCGCATTCAGTGGATCACAGTTAAAGATGCACTTAGGTCGCAGTTGTAAGACCATAACACTGGGATCATCCTACCGTTTTTGACAATTTTACACTTTGAATATTTTTGTTATATACCAATTTTAAATATATCTTTTATCAATTAATACAAATTAGTAATAGGTAAGGCTTATCGGGGCGGATCAGTAGCTAGTTACTAAATGAACAGGTACAGCCAAACTACAAGAACAGGAATAGGAGACGGGTGAGCGTTGTTTTTTTCCGTATGAAAAGCATTAGTCCTAATAAAAAATGTTGAAAAAAATAGAAAACGTTAGGATTTTTGTGAGTATTATTATTTGTCCATCAAGTCTTTTTACTTTCTTGAAAATCTGGGAGAGTGTCAACGTCGTCATTATGATAGTGAAGCACATCTAATAATGCCATATTGCAGTTGGCTTTAAATAGAATTTTAAGTTTTCTCTCAAAGAAGCTGGTATCTTATTCTAGCCCCTCAATTGCTCCGAATCTTGAAAACGACAACTGTTATTCGATAGGTAGCTTAGTGTTTAACAACCCTTTTCAAGAAAACGCAAATGGCCAACAATTTCTGCATGGTAAGATATTCATACCGGCATAACAAAGTCCCCCAGGGACTTAACAACATTTGACGTAATAAAAGATTTATGGCTCGCAGAGTCAAACATTACCCTTAACCTTGTGCTTCCATTCCCCTTAGCTAAGGCCTGGGTAGTTTGCAAAAGAACCCTCCCCCTTTTACCACTGTTTACAGCACAACTTGCGGCTACATCTTGGGTGGGCATAACCCAAGATGTAGCGGAGGGGTTGGCGCAGTGGTAAGATCTCTGCCTCCCAATCCTGAGGTCCCCGGTTCGATTCCCGGCCTGGTCGAGGGTTGAACATTTGGGCGACCTTCTTTCCCGCTAAAAGGCCACTCAGCTGAGTACCAGCATACATGGACCGCTTTGAAGCGGCTGCCTGAGGCGCCTATATATGCTTCCGGTCCGCTGGGAATAAACTGATCATTGTAAAGCGCCTTTGAACATGCATATGAAAAAGGCGCTATATAAATGTACCACTTTACTTTACTTTATAACCTTATCCCCCTTCCCCTGTGAAGAATCCTGTCGAGCTTCACATAATGCGGCATGGTGAGTTGGCAATTTGCAAAACTTACAATACACTTTAATTTTACAAAACCTAGCTCTACAATTTTTTCCCAAGCACCGAAAACAGCGATTATACTTGGCAAGGATACGTTTCTTATCCTGGATAGACTGGATTTTGTCACAAGTCTCTGGGGGGTGTAAGTTCATGCAGAATGCACAGTTCTTATTATCGTTGTTTGCCATCAGGGTGTGGTAAAACCGTATCGGTGCATGCTAGACTGTAATTTACCTTGAAACACTGAACAAACGTTTGCTGTGACTTTTTAGGAATTGGTTGTTAGCAGAAACCAGTTGTAACTTAGTTTTGATGATAATCAACTAGCTTTTAGTAAATACATAGGGTCCAAGTGCAGAGAAAAGAATTAGTTCGGGAAAAATCTGACCTCCAGATGAGAAACGATCCTACGATCTTCTGTATACTAGTCGGTTGCTCTTAACCACTGAGTTTCAAATAACTCGATAGAGAGCAGGGTCATTGTTGGAAACACATGGATTGTATCACCCAAACACTGAGATACTATTCCATAGCTTTTAGTTTAATCTTCCGGATATATAATTCTATAATTCGTTTCTAAAATTTGTTCTCGCAGAAAACGAAAGTATATAGGCTTGCATCTTAATATCATGCTTTTTAGCTAGTTCTAGTATATTATATGTCTTGGTGTACGTGAACAATGTTGCATGAAAAAGTACTTCATAAACATGCTTTGCAATACTTTTACCGTTTTTAAGCAAGCGAGATTGGAAACTTTCCCTTTACCAATTAGCTTTCTCGCTCTCATTCAAACAAAGCTTTTTGTATATCCATTGGCTACACCACACGTCTTATTCTGGTCCCCTACTGCTGGATTTAACGAGGTTAGATCCTTGTAGAACTTCTGTCAGAAAAATGTGCTGCATCGTTGTTTAAGGGAGCATACTTGTCATTACCAGATGGAGCAATGCGAAAATTTCCAAAACATCTCCTCAAGCAATAATCATTCTTCATCGATAAAGAATATTGATCACCAGTCTCTTTAATTAAGAATGTTTCTGTTTTGGTTTAGCAGGGGGTTTTAATTTATAAGGTATTAGTAAAACAGTGATAAATATAGAAAAAATAGCAGCTGATCAACCTTCAGTGAAAATCTTGATGACTTTAAAAGACGCTTTATCTCTTGTACGCTGTCCAAATCGCTTTTCCGAAACGTGGTTTTGTCAAAATATTCAGCAGAATCAACAACAAAAAAGACCAGTAACAATTGCATTTGTTTTCTCTTTAAGAGAGAGTAAAAAAGTTCGATGACGAAGATAGACGTATAGTAGATACTGCTTAGTAAAATGAAAAGAGTGTTGACTTGAAAATGAGTTTAAAAGTGCAAGAATAAAGAATGTAAAGCTAAGTGATGTTCTGAAGGGTTGGATTTGTAAATCAGTTTATAAATTTGATTTTTCCCACACCAAGTCTCAACGGATTCTCAAGAAAGCGCATTTTAGTTTGTTGTTTATTTGAAAAAAATGTCACATTAAATTTTTAATAAATGAAAAGCAATTTATGCGATTAGCATGCCTTTCACAAGTTGTCAGGCATTTCTCTCGTTTATTCATGTAAGCCAGAAGCATTTTTTCGCTCGTGAAAAAGACCTTGTCGATCAATACTCGTGGATCGAAAACCGAACGAACTTTTGACAGTTTAAAGTGAAGGCAAAAGTTAATTCATTGTTTAAGTGAAAACATGCTCTTGTATGTAATCTTTTTGCCAACACAGTGAACGACTCTGTGCTTTAAAACACGAAAACTATGTGGCAATAAAGCATGTTTTTATTAACAGTTATAGCCCCATGGCCTTTTGACAAAGATTAGCCTCCGTGTCTGTAGGTAAATTACCTAATATCCCCGTTTTCATAAGCGTAATTCATCAACAGTCGCGGCAAGGATAAAGCTATGTTATTAAGATAGGCACTAATTGAGTTCTAGTTCACAGACGGGCTCCGCACAGTTCTCAAGAGAAGAATTGAATTAAATTGCCATCTTCCAAACATGAGAAGTATAGTTTTGTAAAAATAATGTTCAGAGGAAGTTTTCTTACGCGGTAGACGAATACAACAAATTATATGAAATCTTCGAAAACAAATTTTGACCTCTTAAATCTTAGAGTTTAACCTTAAGAACAAATATATTTTTTAGAAAATAAAATTACAATACATAAGCGGATCGGTTTTAAAAGTTATTTCACAAATTTTTGGCAGAGCGCATTGCTACATTTCTCGACCATTCAAGTGCATAGTTTAAAAAATTTAACTATATAGACTTTTGAAAGAAAATAGTGTGCTCTGCCGAAAATTGGTGAAACAATTAATTTTTAAAACAGAAAAGCTTATACATCATATTTTTAAAAATGTTTTCCACTGATCGCCCGTATTATAGATATATCTTTATCTTTTTTTACAAAAACGTTGTATTAATAGAATCAAGCATTCGCATCACGAACATTCTTTAGTTATTATTTTTTTTATTTAGTTCAAAATAATACTCATTCCTGGTAATATAAAGTTAAGAACTTAGTTTGAGGCAAGAAAATAAATTGCAAAAACTTACTTGGTGGATAAACTACTAACTGATCAAAACACTAAAACGCTTTTGATATTTACGACTATTCAGGTTTTGTTATACCAGCTCGGCTACGCACGATTTGATTGGTTTAGAAATAGTAAAGTTGAGGCAATTTTTCCCTCCGAAATAGTAGAGAATGACACCGAAACAAAATGGCGGACGGAGGAAGTCGATTCGAGTCCGTTTCAGATCACAATATTGAAAAAAGCTTGCAAAATAAACACGGGATATTTAAAAGTGTGTAAAGATGTTCTCTATATTACGCAATTCACGACATTTTGTAGTAAGTGAGGCTGTCACGTTTGTTGTAAGTTTGGCTGCTCATGCGCGATGAGTTTCGATTCGTGAAGCTCGATGATTCAATTAAAAAATGTATTTTTTTTCCTTATTAATCTTTCTTAGGAAGTTTTCATAGATCAGTTGCCTCGCTGTCTATATCAAAACACTTACTCTATTTCAATTTCAATGGATAGTGGTTTAACGAATATCTAACTCGCGCCTTCGGCGCCTAGCAGATATTCTGTCAGTGCCACTATCCACCTCAGTTGAAATAAAGAATAAATGTTAGACATTCAAATACTAACATTTCGATTTGATAATGCATTGGTGTAATATATTAACTCGATCTAAACCGTTTGTGGGATTTTTGTAGTATACCACATAACATATAACCAAAGATGCGACAAAAGATCAAGAATATTCCCAACAATTACGAATTCTCAAAATCCGGCCTTTTCCTGTTTAGAAATTTAAAATTAGTGTTTACAGGCCTAAGGACACTCTCTGACGCGACATAAACTGTAAGAATAAGGAATGACCCGAATGATGTCCAGCAAACTAACCAGACGAAGGGCTCAGACGAACGGCTAACGCTCGAAACGTCAGCCTTTCCCATCATCTCACGGCGACGATAATTTATTTATCATATAACACTTCAAGTTTATATTACTCGCCGACGCATTCAATAGTTTTTTTAAAAACTATTTACCTAAACTATTATATTGTTTTGTGCGGTTATGCTCAGGTTTTACCTTAGACAATTGCAAATGGCGAAGTATTTCCACGAAACTTCACATTTAGTAAATGTCTTTGTTAAAATGTATTGCAATAAGACAAAGTGTGGTTTAATTCAGTTTCGCTCTTTTTTGTTGTTGACTATCGTTTAAAATACTATATTATATAAAGACTGTAGTTTACTATCATTAAACCGTCATTGCTATCGTCTTAATTTTCTAGCCAGAAAAAGCAGATGCTTCTCAACTTTTCAGTCGTTTTCAGCATCACTGGACCGCAGCAATAGAAAGAGAGCCTGCTTTTGTGGAAGACAATATCTCGATTTCACTGCAATTCCAACAATCGTCAAGAAGTTATTTTTCATACACACATGAAAAAAAGCAGGGACAGCTTTAGGCAGCTTAAGAACCCCGGTTGAGCAAAAAAAAAATAACTAATCGTAACTGTTTTTGATACCAATGAAAATATGCAATTTCTGATTTTCATTTTATCATACACGAAGACACCTTTTTTAATAGGTTTCGATTCGAAAAACAAAAAGCCTAATAACAAATTAAAGGAATGAAGGATTCACAAAAAACAATAGAGTACAAACTGAAGGGTTTAGCCGGGGGTCCAGTCAATTATAGGTATTCGTTTTAATTTTTTTTCAGTATTTCAATAAGCTTTCCTTCCTCTTAAAAAACAGTTCAAGGGAGAGAGGGTTGTGTAAAAATACTGTGCCTGATGAATTAGGTAAACTCTAACGAAAAAAGAATATTCTTTATCAGCAAAAACTTGTGTTCCTTAAGCTCGAGTAATTTTCTCTTCAATATTCGGAAGGTAAATTAGATTTTACAGAAGGTATTGTCAATAGATTTGACTTAAAGTTTACTTTCAGACGCACCTTAATGGTCAATATTGATTTTATTCAAAGCATATAGCAAGCTACAAACCCCTTTAATTACAACAGTAATAGCTCTGTGGGTTAGAAGCCTGAACAAAAGTGTCTATATACCCAAAGAAAATACAGTTATATGATACAATATTGGGGGTGAGAAAAAGCATTTTGTACTGGTTTCTATTAACGAAGCATGCAAAAACAAATTCAACGAACTAAATATGAAGACAATCCATTTGACTTATGTAAATGAATGAACTTCTGCACAGCTTCTTTAGAGGGTTTTCTTGCAAAACCTTATCAGTTTTGTGCTCATATTTTTTGCATTTATATGCAAAAAAAAAATAAAGACTTGAAAGAGCTTCAGGTTGGAAGCAAAGACAAACCCACCTCCAGAGCCGCCACTAAAATTAGAGCTAGCTGTAAACATGATTTCGCTCTCAGTTCTTTTCCTTCACCGTTGTTGTCTGCTGTACTTTCTGTTTCTTCTATCTGTTTCACAAAACAAAATGTTACAAACTGAAGTTATGATAAAACAAATAATTAGGAATTAAACTTACCCTAAGACTCTTTCTAACTGCTTGACATAACTCGAATCAAGTTTAATCATAATATGAAGCGACGCAACAGAAAATGTTTTGTCAGCAAGCGACTTTCTTTTTTACCGCAATATCAACTTTAAATAAAAAAAATTATGATTGTGATGAAAGTAGAAATCTGACCTTGACTGATATTTGCTTGAAGTAGGTTTCTGTTCAAAACCGCTAAAACGATAAACTTTTCGTGCCGTGATTGAGTAAAGTTTGCGAAAGTTTTCCGTAAAGTTAGAAAAGTAGATACATACTGCCTTTTAGCCTTAAAGGAACACTGAAATCTCAAATTTCTGTTTTGCCGAAAGAGCTTTCTTGAAAACATTACTTTAATTCGGCTAAGAAGCTTAAACTCACCGTAGGATAAATTGTCGGTAAATTTAATATCTTTTGACTACAAGATAATAAATCAGCAAATATTAAAGCGTGCCCTATAGACACTTAAACTTAGAGTCTATAAATTTTTAATTTTCTTTTAATCAGTTGCCAACGTAAGTGTAATATACTTTTTGATAGATAAATTTGCTTGATGGCATTTGGGAGAGAATAGAGTGGTATAGAGTGGCAACAATCGCTCTGAGCAGTTTTTAAGCGTCCTAGGAGTCTTACGCGACTGTGCAGACAGCTTTCTATGCAGTACCGTCCAGAGGTATGACCTGCGGGATTGACCCGTGGTCTCGTCTCGTTGTCCCATATCCCTTGGACCAGGGGATTTAACACTTGGGTTTTGTCCCGTTGCCGTCCCATTGCTGAAAATCGTCCCTTACTGACCCGCGGCACGTTTGGGATTACCGTATTTTCTCTATAAAAGTCCCCGGGGGTTTATCATTTGCAAGCGCTTTAGACGGGGAGGGGGCTTATTTGAGAAAGGGGGCTTAATAAATTCAAAAAAATATCATAGGCGCGACTCTCAAATTCTTGCATTCATCCATCTTCCACATACACAAGAAAAACAGCAATTTTCAATTTCTGTGATACCAGAATAGTTTTCAATGTCTTACAAAACTGAACAAAACTGCCAAGTTCGTCCGCATCCATGCGAAAGCTGTTTACATTACACCAGTCAACATTCTTTGGAGAAATTAATTAAAACTTTGTTATTGCAAATTATTGTTGTTCTATTGATTAGTTATAGAGATATTTCTACGAAAACATTTAGAATACTCGCTTTTAGTTTCTATCGGCTGAATTTACTAATTTGAAGCATCAATTTATTAAACAGATTAATTTTCACTCGACGACGACACAGCCGAGTTCATCTGCATGCACGCGAAAGCTGTTTACATCAGTCAACAAATTATTGTGGTTCGGTTGTCTATTCTTTGAAGATTTCAACTAAAACGATTAGAATACTCTCTCTTGATTTCTATCGGCTGAACCTATTTGAGGCAACAATTTGACACATCTACACAAAAAACTGCAGTTTGGTGATTATCAACATTAACTGTTGAAATAAATTAAAATTTTTGAAAAACAACCACAAGAATCGGGTAAAGTTTTAATTAATCCAATGTATTCCTATTCCGGAATAGGCCCAAACAAACGTACCCTAAGTATCGTACGTCAGCACTTTCTATGAATTTACAATTTTTGGATAAAAATATGTACAAAACGTGCCTACAAAAAATAGTCAGGTTAGAATCGTTTTGAAGGATATGATACAATTTTCACCAAATCAGTTGGTAAAACATTTGACTCATCTCGCAAACTGAGAATGATTCAATTTTTGGTAAATTGACGAACATGCTTTTGTTGCACCAAAGCGTTACTTTGTTTTGATGATTTTGTGGACACAGACAAACAAATCCAAATCTCTTTCTTTGTGTAGTCGATCTGCACATTTTTTGGTTTATAATTTGACGTATTAATAAGAACAGTTGCTTTTTTCATTAAGTTTCAAATCTGTTGATAAGGAAAACGAAGCGTATCTCTTGAGAGAGAAGTATAGAGAGATCCGTTTAAAAGCAAAGTGGCTGAACGGCACAGTTTCTCAGAGAGAAAACGCGTAAAAGATTGATTTGTAAATTAAAAAATGTAGAGCAGAATAAAAATAAATTTTTGAGATATTTTGAATCACTCAGCTTTAACTTGTGGCCTACTACATGCATATTTATACTTTGAAACAACTATTATATAGTGCGACACCCTTTAATTTCCTTACCTTCGACTTCAACATCAGTTCTTTATGATTATTGTATGACTTACCGTTAAATGTGGCAACTGTGACAAGGCACTCTCGTTTAGCATTCCCGGTTTGATGCAGATTATCCACAAAGTAATAAAGAGTTCGTTTTAGAGCCGCGTGTTGTAGTTTTATGTACAACTGCATAAAGTGTCAACTCTTTAAATATATATGGTTGTTTACTGTACACGGCTGCTAAAAACGGGGGAGTTTAACCTGAAGGGATGGGCTGCTGAAAACAGAGCTGATAATATTCGCCAGAACTTATTTATAAACCATAAAAAATTTAAAAAGTGCTGCATAACTCCAATATCTTGGTAATCCTTTGCAATGCTCATGGAAAAAGACAAAGCAAAATCGAACTTAACGAGCTGAGAAGGACTCATTTTGAGGTTATGACCGGGTTGGGGCAATAGATAAAGCGCCGTTTATTTGGGCTTTAATTGAAAACAAAAGACACATCATAATACTTTCATAACCAGATTTTAATTACTGGTTACAGTCAAATGATTTTTTTCAGTTTGGCAATTTTTTGCTTTCTTTGCCTCTGAATGTAAGAGGAAATGGTTCTTTCCTGCCGTTAATATGTTTTCGTGTTTCCTCGGCGAGTTCAGATACTTCATTTGACTTGTGCTTAATCTGAAATGCCAAAAATTAATTGGAAAAAACCCTTTTTAATTCAAAATCAGGGACTAAAATCTATTATTGTGATTAACCAGCAAACATTGTTTTTTGTTTTATATTATAAAACACTTAATTTTTTTATTTTATATTCCATGTGGTAAATATATTCTCGTAAAGAAATAAACAACGTGTAAAAACATTATAAGTACTCCAGAGACAACTAACATGCAGAAGGTTATTGGTAGTTTTAACCTTAACGTAAACACAATACAGTCTACACTCTTGATTTTTTATTTATAAGGACTTCCTATTTTTGGGCTGTCAGGCTGAATGTTTTTAAATGTTTTGAGAACTTCAACGGCTCAAAAGTTTTTAAAATGTTCTGAAATAATATTGTTAAGTGTTTGGTGGCCAGTTGTTATTTTCCGGATCCATTTGTTTCGATCAGCCAGAAGCAAAAATATGCTTTATAGATTTGGCCGTTTCCATGGCCGGCAAAAAGAAAATTTACAACAAACAAAATAAGGCGAGGTTAAACTTAAAAAAATTATTTAGCTGAGAAAATAAAATATTTCTAGAATCTTTTGCTAAATCCAAACTAAAAGTTCTTAAAGTTCTTCGCGTTGCGTTTCCTCAGGCTCTTCAGCATATTCTTGAAGTTTTGGGGCATTTTTCAGCCTCATGTTCTTAATTATAGAAAGAAGTTTTTATAAAAAAGAGTGTGTTGTTGTTCGAGAAAAAACGTGTAAAGACACCATTCACGCCTGGGATGACTAGTTTATAGAAAGGCATTGGTAATGTTTGATCTTTATGTAACATGATCGATACATAGACTATTCTCTGAGAACGAAATATAGTGATTCTCTAGCTCTAGTGGCCGAACTACCCAAAGGGGCTTTTTAGCTTTGTGGCTAACATCATTACCATATATGGCAAACTAATAAATTTAAAATTGCGTTTAATACGAGGAAGGAAACTTGCAAACTCCAGTTACACGGAGTCCGTGTGTAAAACTTGCGGTAGATATATATAAAAAAAACTATTATAATCTCTTTCAGTTTGGGCTCTGTGGCGCACGTATTTTAGTGGCTTAAATGAAGAATTCGGCGGGCTAAGTTGTATATTCTTCCCAATTCTAAAATGCCCTCCGAAGTAATGTTTAATAATTTGAAGATTACAGTTTATAATGTTCGTGGGAATGACTTGGACTCATTTTAAGGACTAAAGTGAGCTCTGGGAAGGAACCAAAACATTTTTATATAATACACAAGGACATAAACTTTATATATGCGTCGATGAGTAAATGAGTATTTCAGACGTATAGTTGGATGAACTAAACTCGGAAGATTATGCCTGCTTTTTACCATCGCTGCATTTAGGGAAAAGGTCAAAACAATTGTACTTCCTAGTAACCCAATTTAGGGGGGTGGGGTATTACTTACCGCCACCCACAATCTTTTTAGCAAAAAGACTGAATTTCAGGAGCAAATACCATGTTCAATAAAATAAATATTGATAAAGTGCTTGCACCAACGCCTTCCTTGTGGAGAGAGGAGTCCATAATGCAATAAAAACCAATATCCCTTAATCAGTTTTTGAGAAATTGAGCTCTGAAAAAGTGGAGGGGGGTGGGGTAGGGGGGTCTGTGCCGCCACCCACCACCTCCCCCGACAAAATTGGGTTCCTTAAAAATACCATTGTTTTGACTTCTTCCCTTATATCTACAAACGCGTTAGTGGTTTCATAGATCACTCTTTGGATATTATTAGACGTAATGAAATTCATAGTTACAACACCCGAAATAAAGACGCACTAATAGGCCGCCTAAGGTTAAACGTAACTGGGGAAAACAACGAAAAAAACTTTAAAGCCTTAATGATTAGAATAACCTAGACAACGAAATAAGAAATGTCTAATAAATTACGTTTTTTAAAAGAAATTTTCAAAAAAAATTAACTTAGCAATACTAAATTTGAACAATTTGAATTACCTTTTTTCATTTAATCTATACTAGTATAGAGAATGTATGTTTTGATGTTTTTATAATGTACCATTGATGACGACTTATTTGATGTTTTTATATATATGT
The DNA here is from genome assembly GCA_027575215.2 of Hydrozoanthus sils. NCBI lineage: Eukaryota > Metazoa > Cnidaria > Anthozoa > Zoantharia > Hydrozoanthidae > Hydrozoanthus > Hydrozoanthus sils. Next base: position 18,349 of record JAOBRD020382346.1, read on the forward strand.
AGTAATGTCATTTGGTGTAGGACCTTTGTGAGTACACATAATTCAGACCAAGATTGCTTCAATAGAGATTACTATTTATATTATTATGACATGCAGCGGGCGAAGCTGTCAACTACCCAAAGGGGCTTTTCATGCAGGTTTTCAGGGCTTTTGGTCGATCGTATGAATAATTGATATGTTCTGGCGAAGGACTAAAAACACTTGATCGAAAGCTTTCAGAGCTTCCCGCGCACTGCAATATTTAACCTTTGATTTTTCAGTATTTGATCGAGTTAAACAACATGTTTAAGATTAAACTGCCCTTAGAATTATACTGCCTTTATAAAAGAAATTCTACGAAAGTCACAAATTCAACTTCATTTTTGAAAAAATAGTTACACGTCAGAATGAGTAAATAAGAGTTGATATCAAGTTCCAAATTTTCAAATTAGATCCAATGAGGATAAAATATTGAGGCTTATCGAAAGAACAAGAGAGAACAAAACAGATATGGAACAGTCGAATAGAGAATAAATGAAGGAAGAATTCAGTTCGTCTATCTAATTAAACCAAAATGGCATTGTCTAGTATTCAAGTTAAGACTTTACGACGACTGATCTTTTCAAATATAGGTTAAACTTAATTGACACCAGAAAGTGTTCTGTCCTTGTACCTTTATCAGTATAGCATGAACTTACCTGAAGTTTGAATAACAACATGCAACTGCAAATGTTTCCGAATCTTAAATTCGTGCTTTACATTATATCCCAAGTGTATACAATACAGTTTTAAGTTTATTACACGCCTTACCTAGCTGAGAGGATTCTTACCAACATTGTGAGGCGGGAAGTGTTGCTGTGAATATGGCATCAACCCTCAATCATTCTCAATTTTCAACAAGAACTAATGAAAAAAATTCCATGCTGGCTCCATGTTTAAAATAAACAAATTTTGTTTTAATTTTAAAACGAAAATTACTAAATGTACCCAAGGAATATACATATTCTCCATGTCTTGTGAAGTAAGCGATTACCCACGAGCTTTTCAAAACCCAAAACTAATTGCCCTATTATTAATTTGTAAAAAAGAAAAGATTGCTTTTTAATCTGTTAAGCCCCCTGTTTTTCCGTTTTTGAATGAACTAACTATATCCGGTAATCTAAAAAAGACATCACGCTGTGATTGTATAGCTATCTTAAACTTTCGTCAAATCCTTTAATGTCTTGAACTGGCAGAAATTTCCTTCATTCAAGAAAGCCGAAAAGCATGTTGGGATGAAAACTCGGCAGATGATTTGCATTAACAGCTGTGATTATTGGAGAACAAGCGACAGATGTACTGCATATACAAAACACTGTTCCAAATATCCGCTCAAGAGGAAAATAAATTTTTGTTTTTTACTTAAATTCGTACGTAAATCATGCTTAGACTCTAACCTTACAGTGCGCACAAAAAGCTAAGAAACTTTCATATATTCAAGGCCGACGCCATGGCTTCCAGACCGCGACTAACAACTAGGTTTTTATATTTTTAGCACATTCGTTTTGTGTCCATTTAAAACATAAAGAGAAAAAAAATGTGAAGAGAAGGACTGATTGACTGGACCAAATAGAAAATATATTTCATGAATAGCCAAAACTGAGATTTGCTACGATCGCACTTTTTGTATGTGTTGCTACGGTTGCATGTGTTCATCTGGATGTACAGTCCTGATAAATGCAAAAATTTGTTTAAAAAGAAATTTATGAATGTACATAAATCTCTTTAGTTAATCCGCAACAAACATCTTTTTTTTTTATTGGATTCGTATTTGACTACCTCAGTTTCTTACTAAAAAATATTAGTAGAAATTAACATATTAACCCTTTCAGCCCAGACTATTTTATCATCATCTAACTTCTGCTTACATAACACATACAAAATAAGTTATTTGGTAATGAGAAAACGGAATTTGATCAAACAAAGTGAATAATTGAAGATGAAAAGCCAAATTCTCCTAAGCTGGTTATACAAAAAGTATGGGTCCTAGCTGGGAGAATTTATTAACACAACATTTGTCGTGTTTTGGGCTGAAAGGGTTAATATGAAATAGCATAACATTAAGTGTATAAATTTCTGCCGCGCTACCTTTTGGACAAGCTGCGCGAGACTCTAAGAGTCATCAGTAACATAGATATACATTGGCGTGTTTGTAATCAAAAGCATATTTTTTGAGAAAGATTCCAGTCCCACTTTTAACAGCGACGTATTACTAAATTCGAAGACTAAAACGGGCTGGTGTTCGTTGACATGTGGTAAAGCAAAGACATACAGTTTAATTGTTGTGCAAAGAAAAGTGACGCATGCATCAATCTCACTAACACATTCAAAACATTTCAAACCAGCCTGTAGAGTATTTTAAAAAATAAAGGAAATATAACGCGTGTTCTAATTGGCTGTGGGGACGCACCGTAATATGAATAGAGTGTGTCTGCATGCATCATCGCGAGGGTTTAACGGCTGTTTGTGTGCCTTATTTTATAAAAGAAATACAAAACTCTGTTCAGTACTAGTGATAAATATACTTGTGAACTTTTAAGTTCACTCAGGAAGTGCGAGAAACTGAATTTGCCGCGGCTCGTTTTTCTAAGCACTCAAAAGTTCGCGCATGTTTCTACCACTAGTACTGAACAGAGTTGCAATCACTCGTGTTATATTTCTTTAATAAACTAGTTTGCGACCTGTCAGTCAGGTCTTCGTTGCGTTGCGGTTTGAGGGCTGTATCGATAAAACCAACCATGTTATAGAAACTGTAAATAGTATCCAAAGGACGACTTTCACTAATTTAATTGTAATCTTAGTTTGGTTCAAAACTTGTACATCTGGCGAACCGGCGACAGATGTCACAATTGGTAAACCAACTATTTTGTGTTAAATTTATGGTTTATGTGGATCCGGTTTTTGGCTACCTTTCCCTGCGATATGCTACGAAGAGATAACAATGAATTAATAAGAAAATCGTAGACAGTAAATATTGAAATAATCGCGGAAAATTTAATTTGGAGTGTTGAGCATAAAAGGAAGTTTTCCCGCTACAATTGTTTATACAACTTAACACAAGGCAGTATCAACCACTACACGTTTTTTTTATATAAGAACCAGTAATTTTCACCCCTAGGCGCGGCTGTTCTTAAACTTATTGGCCATTCAGCCTCAAATTGTTCTTAAATTATTCTTTTATCCTGATATTTCCAAATGAAAAGCGCGATGAATGACAGTGAGAGCGGTTAGAGATATTATATATTAACTTACATCTCATTTGCAATCAATGTAAAATTCTTCAAAAGGTCTGATCAAGATTTGAGCTTGGTGATTATTCTTAGCTCAGTTGTTCTTTATTTGTTGGAAATCTCAGCCTCGGTGTTCTTTATTCTTATAACAAAATTGTGCGCTGTTTAAAAAATTCTCCCGTCTCGGCTTAAAATGATGTCCAGACACCTAGGACGATTCTGCAAGATATATTTTGAACCATGAGCTGCATTGCTGATTATATTCGTGGAAACAGTAAAGTCTGGTTTTCACTAGCAACGCAAGCACAGCACAAACGCAAGCACAAGGGAGTGAAAACGAAACAAACGCAAGCACACGATTAGCCATTAGTGCCATCCCTCTACCGTGCTTTGCATCTAATATGGCGCGGATGTGGAGCACAACGAGAGAAGTCTATTGTTAATTTTATTGCTTAGAAAAAGGCGAAGGAATCGAAGAAACGAAAGAAAGAAGAAACTTTTTTGGGTGAGAGACATTTTCAAAGAAAGAAAAAGGCAGGAAGACATCAATCTAATACCCTCCGTTGTTGTCCTTGCGTTTGTGTTTCGTTTTCACTGACACAGTGGAACACAAATGCAAGCGCAAGCACAACAAAAAAGGAAATATTTTGTTTCCTTGCGCTTATTCTTGCGCTTGTGCTTATCGTTGCGTTGGGTTGTTTTCACGATGATATAAGGTCTGTTTACGTTTGTGCTTGTGCTTGCGTCGCAGTGAAAACCAGGCTTAAAAGACTATGGATCGGTTCACTGCTAGTTGAAGAGATGAGCAAACCGGCATACTATTAAAGCTACCAAGGCAGCCTTATAATTTTCTACGATTCGATACGCCGATGTGTTATCACTAGTCATCTTACTGTAGGTTCTTTCAAAAATTACGATACACGCTTTTTTCATTAGAACCAGTAAACTTGGTCGAGGCTCATTGTTCCTAGTTTTTTTTAACATTCTAAGCCTCAAACTATTCTTAAATTGTTTTTATTTCTTTGTTTGTTAAAAGAGAAGAAAAACTAAGCCTATGGTATCGCAACACATGCATGTTTAATCAATCCATTCCCGCGCGCGGATTTATCGTGAACTCGCAGAGCCATTTTCCCGAGGCGATTTTTCCAGTGATTATAAACTACGAATCATTTCTTATTCATTCTGTGTTATTCAGTTAAAGATCCAAGCTCCGTAAACCTTTGAACAGAATCAGCTATCGAGCCCGAGCCTAATCTTGTCCTTAAATTATTCTTAAATTTTGTCAATCTGAGCCTCGTTCTTATAAAAATTGTTCTTACAAAAAAGGTGTGTAAACCAAGTTCTCAGTGTCACAGATGTCATCACGATGTGGCGTACTCTTGGGAGTCGTGGCCAAAAATTCGGCGCTGGGTGTAACGTAGTCTTAATTAATTGGCCCACAAAAATGTTCTTATGGTTAAATGAGGGAAAGCTTTAGAGACCCAGTAATTTGTTATTAGTTAAAATTGTTTTTTCTTCACGATTGATTGGTGTTAGAGTAGGCGGAGAAAATAGAATCCGGCAGTGCTTTGAACCAGACGTAGAACGGAGGATTTCAGTTTTTTCTTTGTTTGCTCTAACAGCTCTGTTTCAACTACACGCCCAAATCTGCTTACGTAGTAGGCTATCTGATTTGTGCTATACCATGCTGTGCGCAAAGATTTCTAACACGTTTTGCCTCCTCCTATTTGGCATGAAAAAATTCATTATTGGTATTTTGTTCTAACTTGATTAAACCAAAACAAGGCTCCAAACTAGTCCAGTTCCAACTGGAATACTCCCGACCGTAAAACATACGCGGGCCAAGATAAACTGTGGTCAGCGGTTAGCAAAATAAAAAATTTAACATAATCTCAAAAGCTGTCGACTAGATAACAACGGTCAACGAACTTTTTAGTTTTTTATGTGTTTCTTATCTCCGTGCCAAATGTACAATAAACTTGATTGATCAGCACGATTTCCCGCGGCGGACTGCTGGACTCCATATGCTGTCATCAATACTAAACACAATTGTATGCTTTTCTGATTACCTTCAGTATATCGCCTGTTTTCCCATCGATAAGCGGTGCAAACTAGCGCTTATATAACATCGTTCTTTTCATTTAGATTTTCCTCTTTGATATTAGTTACGAATACTTTTTATTCAGAACGTTTGCAGCATTATAGCCCACGCAATGCATGCACGGTTTCTAGTAAAATCCAATTTTTTACAGCTGCAGCGTCTGTCAGTTTTTCCGTCAATCAGTTTCCTTATTCACAATTTAATAACACCAGTAGCTCACTAAGTATTTATTCCCACTAATTAACAACATGATGAAAATGCAGTTTACTTTACTAACACAACCAAACTGTTATGCTTGTAGGCCTTAAGATGAGTCTGCCGCATTTCTAACATGTGTTGCTTTAATATTACTGTTGAAGAATCTATATTTCTTTCGAACTTAGCTTTAACATTTCTTATTATTTTCAAACTTGGTTCCAGAATTTTGACAAACTGCTGACTGATATATTCAAAGACTACTTCTCCGACCGTAGTCGTGCCAGAAACCATCGGCGCTGAGTAATGATTTGTTTTGCGAGTTATGTTATCTCAATCTGGTGAACCAAGACAGATAATCGTTCGATTCAAAAACAAACACTCAAGATTTTTCAAAATAAGTTAGCTGTAGCTGAAAATATAAGCATGGTACCATGAACTATGTATTTAACTGCTACTACTCAATCAGTAAAAAACTGTCCAGGCCGAACAGTGATTCCTTTTGCTGTCAATCGGAGGGTTACCCCGTTTTTAAATTCAAGGTACGCACTAAGGTTCAATCTGCCTTCTGTTAAACTTTCTGTTTCTCTCTGATATGTTGTTTGTGGAATTGAATGATAAGTAAAACAGAGAGATGAACATTGACAAAAGAAACAGTACTTGTTAGGGATGTGTTAAACGTCTCATTCTCTAAACAACATCACTGTTAATATATTCTTAGCCGAAATACAACACAACAAACTGTACGCGCTGAGATGTTAATACCAATCTTTAACAAAATATGAAAGTCACGTACCTCTCACTAGAAGCTTTCTCGTCGATGTTCAGGGTGAAGTTTTCCAACAGTTCTGCTTTCCCTCCAACTCCTAATTAAAATTAAATTAAAATGTTTGCGAAGAAGGATTAAGAGTTAAAATGTGAAAACTTTGTTGAAATGTGATAGTTTTCAGCACTAATGGTTCCTTAGAAACGTCAGAACTATTGTTCGCAAACTTGTCAAGTACTTGTGATCAACTTCCGTTCGCCGTTTTAGTGTACACTATTGAGCCCTTGTGAAAACATTTTGACAAGCAACATTCACATCAGCTCTGTGCGGTTTCCATAGGTTATCAGCGAAATACAAAAGTCACAGAGCTTGGTTTGATGTGCCGAGTGATTTCGGATGATTGATAACCATTAGCCCCGCTCATTGTACTATCGCATTTTCTGGTACGGAAGTTATAGCGCCTGATAAGCTGAATCTGTCAGAAGACTAATGGCGTGTCGAGTCTGCCCTGATATAATTATTTTAAGATACACAAAACAAAACAGTAATGGCAGAAAACACACCACAAAGCTATGAAAATTACAAACAATGATCATATTCTTAATTAAAATATTTATCATTACATGTCACGTTACCGAATTTTTATGCCAATGTTACACAAGGGCAAAATTGAGCATTATTGCAAGTACTAAATTCTAAAAATAGCCCGATCACTTAAAAAAAATTTAACCTGTCTTTGCGAGGAAGCAGCCATTTAATATTAGCAAGAACATAAAGCCATGGCTGCTTGCCTTGCAAAACTGCATTTTTTAAAAAAAAATTGGATTTAGTCTTTATAATGTAAAACCCATGTTTATAACCTTTTCCTTGATGATTAGCTTTTTTTACAATAGGCAAAAAATGGACAAGAGCAATTTACTTTTGGTCAAAGCAGGTTGGACGCACAGTGACCATATGAGCGTAAAAGCCTCCATGACAGTCTTTCATGTTATCAACACCGACATTTTTGAAATTTTTATAATATGGGTTGTTAATTTAATGCGAGGCGCATTGTTATTTCCCCCCGTGTCTTTTTTGCACGTACTGATTTCAAAGATGATCATCCGGTTGCCATCAAATCTTGTAACTTTTCCTAAACTTTAAACTGCAAAACATGAAATAAAATATTGTGATTGGAAAGTTTGCTGTTGCCACAAAAACCTGTTTTTAGAGGCATGTCTTCTCAATTTTGAGATTTTCATACCTTTCGGATATTTTTTCGCAACCAAATAAAAACCAAAAGCAACAGTTTTAGCCGATAAATCAAATTTCTTATTATATACTCGAGAAAGCACAGATTATGTGTATTAAATGAAGTTCGTTTGCAAACCCTCCCTGTAAATTACCTGTATACTTGTTAAGGTGACCCTATATAAACGTTTTCTGACATGACCTTTCAGTTTCTTGACTTAACCTGTAAATTGTCTGCAATCAAATATGTAAATTTGTTGAGGTCAGTTCTAGGAAACTATATGTAAACTTGGTTACAATTAGCCGCCTTAGGGGCGTCATGAGAGAATAGTGAGGAAAAACTGATAAAGTTAGAACTAAGTTTGTAGCGACTTGTGAAGATTTCTTCAAGGTCTCTGTAATATACATCTGCTTGTGGATTGCAAAATGAAATTCGTTCCATCCTCGAAACATAGCTGATAAATGTTAAATTTGTTAAAAGCCGCTAAAGTTGTTAGAGGGACAAATGTTATGAACAAACATTCCTCTTTTCTGAATATTTTTGAAAAGTATTCTTCTAAAATGGAAAACGCAGAAACCAATTACATGTTTACACTTGAACCAAAAGCTGTGAGACACTGGAAACTGGAAAAGTTTTAAGGTTTTTATGAATTGCAATGCTGGTTTAAATATCACATTACGCGCAAAATTTAAAGGTTAGAAATCGGCGGATTGAATATACAAGAACGACAAGATTCATTAAAACTTTATTCAGCAAAGGAATTAGCCAAATTGATCATAACATGACAAACCAACTCTTGAACATTTCTTCTCTCGCTTTGATTTTTATTGCATTATAAACTCATTTTGAAATCTCTTATAAATGAGTCAGGTGAACATTATAAAGACTTTTGGAAACTGCATGAACTATCAAAAAGTGGATTCCGAACTCTGAACTTTTTATAGGATTCCAGGTTCCAAATCAAATCTTAATTCCAGAATTCCAGATTCCAACAATAAACTTGAATTCCGTATTCTGTAACTCGGGGTGATTCGTAGCTATACAAAAAATCGATTAACATAACACTGAAAGCCTCTCTGAATTTTGTTTTGTTAGTAAACATGAACTGAATAAATAGTTGTTATAGATGTCTAAAATTTTGTCAAATTGTACAATCTCAATTTGCGTTTATCGTTGTTTTCCTTTCAGATTCATCATTTTCAGCTACCTCTGTCGTTCTGAGAGATCAAAGCCAAGGTTCAGGGAGTTAACGGGATCAGTCCTGTCAGTAACCTTCCTGTAAATTTCATGTACATTACCTGTAAATTACCAGTTTATTGGAAAAATCAAATTTGCTTGTAGATTTCTCATTGGAAAAACTATACAGTTGAATACACAACAACAAACAGCAGCACGATCATTTCTTTTTTAAGCTTTCTTGCTCTTGAAACATATGAAAATAATTTTGTTGCATGAAATGGTACAGGCAATCACAAATGGAAGTTATAGTGTTATTCCATGGAATTGGTACTGCGATAGTCTTACTCCTTTTTTTAATTTAATGCTTTATTTTGATTACTGAACATGCATAGTATTGCCTTGGACAATCAACACTTGACTCGTGTTTTCAGAATAGTAGTTAACTGATTCATAACGCCAAGACTCTTAATTAGATTCCAGTGATCAACATATGATTACGAAGTTATGTAATAGGACGTTACTTTGCACCAACCGAAACATATTTAAAACGTTCGCCTTACTCGGAGGTATATAGTAGCGACTTGAGCGGAATTCTGGCTACGTATACTCTATTTTTCTTTGTTTTGTCGGGTTGAGTTCGTTGTCACCCGCAGGATTTTTTTCCGGTTATTTCCCAGTTCATCAGAAATATTAAAATTTCCTGTCCCTAGTTTTCTTGAAACAATTAACATTCGCTGCTCTTCAGCTATTTTTCGTTGATATTTAATGTTCAATTTTGGTTTCAAGGAGATAAACCATTCCTTTTCATGTGAGTTTGTTAATTCTTGATCAAAACTAGGGTTAGTAACTTCAATAGTTACATCTACTTAGTTTACTTTATCTTGAAAATGTTATTATAGTGTTCCAGACTAGTTTTTGTATCTAGTAGACCTTTGGAGTTGGTGTTTGTGGCTATCTTAAACACCATTCAAAGGTATTTTGTTCGCTAGTTTTCGGGTTGTGGTTGCAAATACTGATGTCAATGTGTTGCATGTCACATTCCAGTTGATACAACTCTACATATCTTTGGCAGTGACCTCGTGTAATATCTTTTTCTCTTGGTACAGTAGTGAAGGAAGTTTGACAATTCCACTTTTACACCAACGCTAATCCTTGTTCACTGTTAATGCCTGTTGTTAATCTACACTGATTGCTCTGGTGCTGATTTACTCTCCACTTTATTTTCAGCGAGAGCTAAAGAACCAACTTTGTTGGCTCTATCCTCTTGAGCAGTGGTGCTCATCGTGTCCACTGAGCCTTCGACTGGTGCTTGGTAATCTTCAACAGAAAACGAAAAACGAAAACTTAATCTTAACCTCAGCTACTTCAAAACTAGTTATCATAAATGGTATAGCTAGTCAATACTGCAAATACATCTATTAAGTACATGTATTAATGTTAAGGAATGGTAAATGCTGTTATGGGAATAGTTAAGATGGAAATAGATGATGTTTATGTGTACACCATCATTTTCAAAAGTTACAAATTTCCTATACGAAATCTAGCTAATTCAAGATCATTCTATAGATATGAAACTCCAAACCGTACTGAAGGTACGAATAAAGGACTGTTGTTGTTGTTGATCAAAAGACAGTGATAATTCATACTGCATGGCTACAAATTGCATCACAGAAGAAAAAAATGTCTAGGTTGGGTAAAAACTAATTACGAAAATGAAATGGGCCAGAAGATGTCTAATAATAGCACATTCGAAAGTTGGTACTGATTTTCCAAGTGATGTTTGACAAGAACAAAAGCATGCTGCTTTTTCAAACTTTCTTTGAAGTAGCTATAGTGTACATTCAATTGTCAGTAAAAGAGTTTACCGTAAAAGCTCTAAAAAGCCCCCCCCCTCTCTAATAAGCCCTCGGCCCCTCCGTCTAGAGCTTCAAATTTTATATAAACTCCCCCATCTCTAATAAGCCCTACCCCCGTCTAGAAGGTTTAAGTAACGTTCCGAGTAAGAACTAGAGAGGTTAACCACAATGGAATGCAGAAAAGTACTAATTGCGGTATTATCAAACTGTTGATCTGATTGGCTAAATTTTAAAGATGGACAATATCTTGATAAGTAAGCTGATGTATTTCTTTCCAGTCCGCTCATTCGTTCCTTCCAAATTGAAACATTTCTGTTTTTAAATTTAAGAAAAATTCTATGTGGGGAACATTGAAAATAAAAAAAGTTTTCTTCGCTTTTGTTTTGGAGTTCTACTGGAGTTCTATTATAGCACAAAAGAAACATTAAATTTATATAGAATTTTAATGCTTTTTACTTTAAAACTGTGTCGTATACTGGTCGATGTATTCTCAGTAAGAAATTTTAAATATTCTGGTGAGGGGAAAGCGAAATGCGGCAGAACAATGTGAGGTTCTCTCGTTCTTACACGGACCATTACTTAAAAATAAATAAGTCTCCGGGAGGCTTCGGTTAGAGCGTTTACGTAAGTGTAGACCGCTAAGCAAACTTTGTTTTAAGTTTCTTCACCTTTTATTTTAGGCTACTTACAGTAAGGTGGAAAACTTTCTTTCAGACGCTTCTTTCTTATCCAATGAAGCAGGGCGACCACAAGTACGATTATAACACACGACTGCACCATCAGCAGCACAACCAAAAGATGGTTCGTTTCTGGATCTGAACAAAGAATTATCATGTCAGCCTCTTGATATTTTTGCTTGCATTATAAAATGTTTTAGGTAAGCCTTCTAGCAAGTAATTACAAAAAGCAGAGAGCAAGGTTATCTTACAAAATTTGATGAAATAAAAGTTAACAATTACCATTGTTATATACCTAGAAGTTCATTCAGTGAAATGAGCACTGTGATTGGTTGATCCATGGTCACGTGTCCCTGATCAAATTCAATGTATTCCGACCGAGATACAATTGCCCATTGTTGCCCGCGCGTCGAACACATCACCGAAAAAAGTCTCACTTAAAGGGGTAGTCTAAATATCTAACAAAGCACTTAATGTATAGTCCCTCGGAAAACAAGTTAGTTTTGTTTTCCCTCGAGTTCTGATGTTTCCCGCAACAATATCGGGACTCTAGGGAAAACAAAAATAACTGTTTCCCAGGGGACCATACATTAAGTGTAAGTTAATATCGGCAGAAAGCTACAATAAGAAGTCAACAACTAATTGTAGCATGTTAATTTGCTCCGAAGATTATAATTAAGCTTTTAGAAGATATTTTCCGTGTTTCCATTTTCTGTTGGAAACACGCGGGATTGTTGGGAGAACACGAGAAAAGCTTTGGATCACGAGCTGAAAGCGACAACTGATGACGTCATTTATGATTTCCATCAAGATTTAGAAAATGGTCCTCGACCAATCAGAGCGCGCGTATTATCGAAATAATTTTATGATTAACATTATCTAGTAGACTGTGCTTTAAAAAAAAAAAAAAAAGCCAAGGGTTCCTTGTGGTTTACGGCAGATTTTAAGCCTTGGGATAGAATGGAAAACTTGTGTTTTAATTAAATCCTGAGCTTCGAATCCAGTTGTCTCGAACCAATCAATCTGGAATTAGCTCCTTCAACGTAACGTTTATGGTACCAGATTCAACCCGTAGCTAAGTAAAAATGTGTGAGCAACATACAATATTTATCAATCCCATCAATTTTAGCAACATGTATTCTCTTCTTACAGTATCAGAACAAATATCACAATAGTGATCGTACAACAAAGGTCAGTCAGATGAAATTCAAAATTGTTTCATCATGAGTATTGTATACGTGTTACAAGAACTGACCTACTCTTCATTTAGCACGTATTCTTACAAAGGAAGAATTCTAAAGGGGAAACTATACTTTCAAGCAACACTAGAAAAAACATTAAGAGTTATAGAACTACGGTTTCTAGTATATCTGTGCGCAAGGGTTTATGGGAAATCATGGTAGGCTGCAATCAAATCTGCAAACATTTTCAAATCGAGATTCAGGTTTACTATGGGGCACTGCTCACACTTACTTTCCTTCGGCTTCCCTGCGACTATTTCGGTTCGTGATTCTTTACAGCCGCACGTTGCATAATCGATTTGTTTGTTTCTCCTCGTACAGCGTCTGATGGCCCGGGTTTTACAGGTGCATGCGCACTTCTCCTCATTCCAAGCCTGAAAGGAAAAAATGTTCTTAAGCTGTATTGTCTTAACATTTAACTGTCTTACTGTCCCAAAACACATCTGATTTTTGTCTCCACAGCAAAGTACAACTGTGTGAACTTAGAACGTAATAAAATGGTTTATAACCCATTTATTTATTTGTGGTATGTTTACACCTACACACCAACCGCTTTTTTTTCTGAAAAACTGAAAAATAATTTTTTACTGCACGATGGGGGAGGGGGGAGGGGGGTATGTTAGGAGAACTGATAAAAAAAACTTCAAAGTCACAAGCAAGATTCACTAGGGTTATTTTATAACAGATAATATCAAGAGGACAAAAAGCCCATGCATTCCAAACAAGTCTTACCTTTTTTGTACTCTGTTAGTACGTAAGAATCTAGTAAAGCAAAAAATTTGCTTTGTTTTTTTTTATAATGTTGCATGCGATTTACGTGTATAATAATATACATGAAAAAATTACCAAGTTCTGATTAGCTAAGACCAGTGCAGTTAAATAGTAACACCTGAGCAAAAATGTGTAATACCAGTGCAAAAAGAGTAACACCAGTGCAAATTACAAATCAAAATTACGGAATATTGTTGGCTGAAAGACGATAGCAGATTTTATAAGCCAATTATATCACGTAAAATGATGACGAAACTTGTGCGGAAACTTTGAAAAATTTCGAGAAAAATGACCGATGAACAGACGATGTTATTGAAGAACTGACAAAAATGGTGCAAAAAACGTCAACACCTCCAAAAGTACAACGTTTTGGTACAGTGCATGTGGAGAGACCTGAAGCGAAGAAAAAAAACATGAACCGGCTGAGCTAAATACATGTACACTGCTCGAGAAATTCTACGCCGAAGTAAAGAACAAGGACGGAGATGTGTCAAACACGCTTCAAAATATTCACTACCGCTTCACGAAGTTTTTCATGAATGTTATTAATAAGTAATCATACGACTTTTATCGAGATAGTCGTATGACTAGCTGTACAAATAAAGTTATAATATCTATATGCATACAAACCATTTTATTGGGACAATTTTTCCTTCGTTTATTACATACACACTTGCAATGAATGGCATTCCATCTGGCAAAAAAAAACTTGGCGTTACGAACTGTTGTATCTAAAGTACTAAAAAGGTGGAAAAAGGTAAATATTTTTTTAAAAAATAAGGTAAGTTCTTTCCTTCCCTAAGATTTTACGTCAATTTAATGTACGAAAAATCTTCAAACGTTTCAGAGTTTGGCAGGGTTATACTTTAAAAATCAGGCAGGAAAGGAGCTGCAAGTCTTGCTTGTAAGGGAATGCCCTGTATACATGTCTATCATTTCTTAAGAACACTCTTCGCAACTGTCACACGACACAAAGAGAGTAAAAAGAATACTATTCACACCTAAAACCTTGCTGACATCCACTAGGAGGTCCACTATCGCCATGGTTGCAGTCACACTTGCATTTGTCATCATTCCATCTCTGCCAGCGATGGATGCAGTCCCTTGGACTTGCCACGCACGCTGCCGTACACTCCGTGTCATTTTGCACGTCTGCAGACGTCAATTTTTGCTCTGGTGTTGACCAGACAGTTAGCTTGACTTCCTCGTGCTTTTTTGCGCTGCATTTTCGTAGATTCGGTGAAAATTCACGCCACGAGCCCCCACATCGATGAAGTATCACATAATGAGGAAAAAATCGATGATGCTTCGGGTCGACTGCAACAACAGTCGGTCGCGGTCTGCAGTCTGCGTTCTCTAACTCCTTGCCTGATGAAACGAAAATTATATTTCAACAATGACAGAACCATGTCTATATGTTCATCATGGGTTCCTTTAAAGATAATTATTTTTAATATATACCAATTCCGTGAATAACTTTTTTCGCGCGCTCTGATTGGTTCCTGGAATAGTAAATATCCAAGGATATGCATGTAGAACGACAGACTTTGCTTTGGGAATGAATGATGTCAATCAAGCTTCCTCGTGGTCTCATTCATGGCAGCGCCGGCACGTTTTAAAATTCTTCTGCGTATGAATGCGGTTTTGTCGAAAGAAATTAAGTAACGATCGGAGTAAGAACTAGAGAGGTCAAATGCAATGGAATGCTGAAAGGTGCTAATTGCGGTATTGTTAATCCGTTAATCTCATTGGCTAAACCTTAAAAATCGACCATATTTTCATAAGTAAGTTAATTTGTTTCTTTCCAGATCATTCAATCTTTCCCTTCATGTTGAAACATTTTTGTTTTTAAATTTAAGAAAAATTTCATGTGGGGAACATCGCAAACCAAAACGTTTTCTTTGCTTTTGTTTTGGAGCTCTATGATTGGCAAAATTATTATAGCACAAAAGAAACATTGCTTTAAAATAGAGTTTCAATGCTTTTTTCTTTAAAACTATGTGGCACACTGGTTGATGTATTCTCAGTATGAAGATCTAAACGGCGAAAGGCGAAATGCCGCAGAACAATGGGAGGTACTTAAGTTTTTACTCGGACCATTACTCGTTAAATAAATAAGGGTTGATGGAAAACGTATTTTCATTCAAAAGTAATGAAGTGTTGTTTCTAATAAATCCGCTTTAAGAAATTCCAATATGATCTGTTCCGGACTTCCTTGTAAACACCAGAATACGATTAGCGGAAGAAATTTGTAATCAGTCCTTGCTGAGTATCTAGTTCAAAGGGTATCAGGACGAAAGATCCAGAAAACAATTTGGACAATTCCCAAATTCTTTACAATGTGCCGGAAAAAGTGAAACTGATTTTCTTTTTCAAGCCGCCATTTCCGACAGTGTGCTGCCAAGTTCTCTTTACTCAGATAGAAATTTTGTCCTACTGTTGTTAAAGCTGTGTATCTATGTTGTAAACTTTGATTTAACTGTAGACTTCAGCTTTTTAATTTTGGGCTACATTAATGACTGACTTGCGAGATCTCGCAATAGACCACTACTTGTTTCCATACTTCTTGTGCTCCCCTATATTTAGCCTTAAAAACATTCAATGATTCTTGTAAAAAATATTAAAACAGTTACGAAGTTCGTATTCATTCCGTCTGCACCTTTTACTAATACAATTAACCTATAATATTGATAATCAAGCATTTTTCATAAAGGTGCTGCAACGGACGTTTTTGCAAGCTCCAACGTTTGGAGTTACTATTAAACTGGGTTACCCAGAAGGGAAACATGTTGAGCCGATTATTGAGATCCGTTCAAAAACAACCATTTCCAGAAAATGAATTTAAGGTACAGTTCATTTTTGGCTGTGCGGCAATTCAAACTCTTTCATATTTTTAGTGTGAAATTAAAGTTTCTATACACCATTCAATCAATTTGCAATTTATTCTTAAAAGTGAAAATAATAAAATATCGTTCGATTCGTTGAAAGCCTTTCAGCACGGAATGGACAGCTTTAGTGGCCTGAGTGTTTCTACAAATAGAGAGCTGAGAGTGCATACATGTTTACAATCCGGCGCAAAGGTTAACACAATTGTACCATAGCAAGAACATTATACCGTAACAAAAAGAAATAAAAAAGAGCCACGTAATTGAAAAACAATATAAGCTCTTTAAGTTGTCTAAGATTAACGTTCAGTTGCTAACACACCGATTACTGGCGCGTGCCTTCCACAGATAAAAATACTGAACTGGTGTTTCACTTGACGATGACCACTGTTTTCATCAAACCCGACAATCGCGGGTGAAGTGAAGATTAAAAACAATGACCTGTCATTGG
Organism: Hydrozoanthus sils; assembly: GCA_027575215.2. Taxonomy (NCBI): domain Eukaryota; kingdom Metazoa; phylum Cnidaria; class Anthozoa; order Zoantharia; family Hydrozoanthidae; genus Hydrozoanthus; species Hydrozoanthus sils. Next base: position 34,950 of record JAOBRD020382346.1, read on the forward strand.
AATATTTAAAACTTGGATTATAAATTCCATATTTTTAGTGGCTTAAAACTAAATGGTTAATGCTTACTTGACGGTTGAATGAGTTCTGCATAAACGCCAACAAAACGCTATACTGTGTTTTGCAAAATTAAACTCAATAAATGTTTTTGGGGAATAAAAATATATAGATTGTGCTATTATGGATGGCAAAAGTATTTCAAAAAGTTTCCCAGCATTGTAATCTGGTATTTTGAGACTATGGCAAAAGCCGACAGATTTTATCTATGCTCTCATAATTCGTAATAATAAAGTAATAATAAATCGCTGTTAGGATCTTAGCTCGCTATCGCGATTGTAGGAGAAAAGCCCTCGGGGCGCGCTTCCCAAACGTTAACAAAACTGATTATAAGCCAAGTCGATGAATTGTAAACACGAAGTAGGGACGGTTCTAACTCGTTCTTTTTCTTGCGGCCTTATAATTTATAAAGGGTTTCAGCAATACTCAAAAAAAAAACGTTTTTTTGGGCATCAAAAATCACATGCACTCAAAACTGGAACCTTTCGTTCAAAAACGCTAAAACAATTTTGACGAGCCCTATTCTTTATGTACGGCACTTGAGTGAATGATCCAAATAACGCAGCAATTGTGATTTTTCTCGAATTAAGCTGAACCGTTTTTTCATAACATTATCTCTTCTACTGAACACATGAGGTTTCTCGTCTAAGCACTTTACTAGCTAGTGTATCATGCTCTTCATGTTCTTTAACTTGGTGCACTCAAGGCAAAGTCGTACTTACTTGCAGATACAGCAAAACTGCCCAGAACTGCCACGACGATGAAAATCATCTTCCAACACTTCTCGTGTATTACATACGGTTTTGAAGTCAATTAAATTTATCTTCTGGTATCGCTCACAAGCTAAACCAATATTTCACTATTACTTTAGTCAAGAAGCTGAAAGCAAAAATAAAATGCAAGTCAATCAAAATTAAGTTGGCCGGTATATATATACACAGCATTATCAACTTCAAGAAAACAACGTTGAACTTACTTTTTAAGATGGATGTTGTAGCCAGATTTCATCAGTTTCTAACTGACGGTTCAGTGCCGCTTCCTTTATTAGTTTTTATCAGCTTCACTGCATATATAAACCCGGCCGGAAACTGCTGGTAGATCAGGCACTAAATTACAATATTAAATGGGCGTAAATATGCTTCATGCTCAGCCATGCCGACTATGACGTTGATAAACAAACACTGCCCTCGCACCATTTATGGTAAGGATCGGTATGTAGAGACTACTCTCACACAATTTCTTTTACATTCCATTTACTGTTATTCAGTACCTAACGAAGGTTAAAAGTTTAACATTAGCAATAAAGATAAAGCGACTTAAACAAATTCTTCTGTAGCTGGGTTACTACAAAATGATGTTAAGAAAAGAATTTCAACGACCTTTCTTGCTTTAGAACTACAAACAGAAACACATTCTCTGTTATATTCTTAGACCTTTTGTGGTTTGTTGTGATTTTTTTGTAGACTGTTTATGTTTTCAAAAGGAACCCCAAATGCACTGCCCATAATCAGCTATTTACAATTTCCGTTTTATTGTCAAGTTTCCTTTCGCCTACTTCCTGCCAAAATCTAAGGGGTATGGCTTTACACACTGCAAAGATATGTGAACAATTTTCCTGTATTTAATGTTATAAGAGGTGTGTTAACCGTGGCGCAATCGCCTGGGTGTTATTCACGTAATATACCGTGGAGTAAATCAGTAATGTTAACACCCAAATGCTAGAACAGGGAGGAACTTCTTGGTTAAAGCTGAAAAATACTTTGAATACTTTTGTTAAAACGCGAATAAGGTTTAAGAGGTGTGTTGAACGAAATGTAAATAATAATAAAAGTAATAATATAATAATAACAATATAATGAAAATTAATAGTATTATTATTACTATTATTATTATTATTATTATTATTATTATTATTATTATTATTATTATTATTATTATTATTTCAAATAA
>JAOBRD020382347.1:7768-19809 GCA_027575215.2 Hydrozoanthus sils
TCGTTTTCCTTGTGATCATATAATATTGGAGCATGACTCGTTTTCCTTGTGATCATATAATATTGGAGCATGACTCGGAAATGGCCTACTGTTTTTAATTTGTACAATTAACCACCAGGGAGTATCATTGTTCCTAAGTAATACAAAACTGAAAACAGACTAAGGGAAATCTTGACCAAATTTAATATTGGTCAATCAAAAGCAAAATTAGGTTCTTTAACTAACTACAAGTGATAATACTGCAGAGACATAAAAAATACATCAAATGCTATGTATTACTGCATGTATTTCTTCTTCCAACACTCGTATTACTTTACACCAACATCCTTAATTATTGACACTTGACATGGCTGTACATGTGTTGATGAAGAATTTTAGGTGATTTTTTACCAACATTAATATTCGAGGCAACTGGCTTTTGAAAGAAATCATTGGCGAAATGTCCTCCCCTGCAATACCACCAAACCAACTCAAAAACCAACCTTAAAGGAACATGACCGACTTCAAAGTTCTTCATGTAGTGGGATGTATCCATGTCATCATGCACAACACCTTTCCCAGTGCTACCAAATGTCTCGATCGCATAGAATTCTCCTTCCTTTGGTAAAAACATTATTACAATTTTTTATATCTAGACTTTAAAAGTTGACTTTTAAGTTATATTTTTGTTGATATACAATTTCATCCTGACAAGCCATTTTCATATCCTTTTTCACTCTTAATTTTTCCTGAAGAGTGAATTAATCTCAAAACAGGCTTGTCAGGATGAAAGTGTAGGCTCCTTTTTTTTAAATGGAAAATTCAAAACACAGGCTTCTTATTTTGTATAATATCATCTAATTAGAGTGTAAATTAAATTGCTATAACCTGGCCATTGTGATATCTCACCTCCATCTTGGTTGCCTCTCCCCCTTTAACGATAGGCACAGTCTTGCCAGCATGGATGCGATATGGAGCTATTGAATGTCCATTGAGATTTCTTATAGGTTTCACTAAAGTTAAAAAGATTAAAAAAATTAGAATATAATAAATTTTAAAACAAATTAAAAAAAACCTTTAAACTTTTAATCTATTTATAGTACTGCACATGTAACATAATGGAGAACAAAGCTGCACAAAGACCTTAACATTATCAGTGTTCCAGCCTGGCCAGAATGAAAGGTTGCAGAACCCTGTTGATTTTCCCAGCGCCCCTTCATTTTTACCCAGCAACATGTTACTTCCATTAAGTGTACTCCCCTGTTGTTTTCAGAGCTGCATCCTCAAATCAAAATGAAAATTGGAGTCAAAATGGAGAAAACTGTGGTGTTGCAACTCGAATTTTTTTACAAGTTCTTGAGGATTTTGATCATTTGCTTGAAACAATTCAGTCTAAGCCAAAATAATGAGTCAGCAGTTTCAGTGCTTGTTGTCACTGACAGTACTTGCTTTGGAACAGCCGAATCTGAGCACAGATACCAGAAACAGCTGACAGTTGTTATGTTCTATAACAGGATGCCCTCTCATTTCTTCTTGCTGTCTAGAACACTGAATGATAAAACTCAACAATGTTGCAGTGTGCACCTGTGTAAGTTCGTCCATTCAGTTCAACCTCGTAGGATTCCATAACTTCCTGAATAGCTTCGCCCACATCACACAACCTGACATCAATTCCTGCTTCCTAAACACACACAATGGAACAACAAAAAAATATAGTAAATTAATATAATATAATCTTTTTTATATCAAAGAGGAAGAATAAAGTTAGCATTATAAAACATAAATTCCATAAACACAAAGTATACTTTAAAAAATAATGCAGCAAAATTCTTTCTTTCATGTCAGTTAATTGAAAATAGTGGACTTTTCATGTTTGGAACCATTAGGAAGCTCATATTTTGAGGGTCTTTTGTTCAAAGGTGTGATATATGTACACTCAATAATTATATTACTATTATATTAAAGATGCAACAAATGATAACAATAGCTGAAATAATGATAACTGCCATCATCGTCATTATTATGATGATGATGATGATTATTATTATCATCATCAACATGATCATTATTCTACAACTGTAGAATTTATCACCTTGATTCCAGTGTTGGTAGCATCTTTCACGGCAGCCAATAGGTTGTCATACTTGGGATTGAATGATACTGTAAATGCACAGTCAATAATGTAGCCTACAAAGGAATTTTACAAATTAATTGAGTCAAAAATATATTAAAATGAGCAAAGATACTGTAAAATCTTCATTTTTAGTTTTACTATTATTTTGACCCCAAATCACCACTGACAGAAGTTTGGCACTGTATTACCCCTTCAATGACTTTCAAAGTTATAAAGTCTCTTAAAAAATATAGCACCACATTGTGAATCATACTAACTTTCTTTACATCTGAGATGCGCTAATTACCCTTGGAAGGGTCAAGAATTTAAGTCCTAGGTCACTTACCCAGCTTGTACCAGTCAATTCTTATACAATTCTTGTTTCGGGCTAACCAGCAACTTAATTGTACCCTCAAGAGGAAATCATGAGACTCTCAATTGCTCACCACTACAGTAATCAAGCATAAACAGAAGGCCACCAGAATTTAGAGAGTATAACTATAACTTCTTTTACTCTTTAGACAATTATAGTAAAGTACCCATTATGCAATTGTTCGTTCTACATACCATTCACATGTGTTCCAAAGTCAATCTTGCAGACATCATCATATTGCAATACAGTCTTATCTCCAGCATTAGGTGTGTAATGCGCAGCACAATGGTTAAGAGAGCAACCAGTAGGGAAAGCCAAACCTAACAATTAATATAACTATAGTTAAGTGAAATCGTGCACTCTGATTGGCTAACAACCATGAAAAAAATCCAATGGAGCAGTTGCTAATGACTTTGATTTTTTCAATCCGTGAAGAAAAAATATTTGGTGTTAGTATTAATTTCAATTTGAGAAGTGAAGTGAAAGTGAAGAAAGAAATCCATAACTAAAAACAATCTACTTCGAAACAATGAAAAATTGCCAAATATATTTTGGATTTCCGTGGCTTGGTAATTGATGCTTCTGTTCAAAGTATAAATGTTGCATCAAGTTTTCTGTAATTCAATACTTTTTTCAGGTTTTTATGCAGGCCCTAACCAAAACTCCAAAACCCCCTCCTTCTTCCCATCATTCCTTGCCTGCCTTCGGAAGGCCAGGTCACTAACATTTGTGAGCACTCTCATATGTTTGGAATTTGCTTTTGCTTAGGCAAACCAGGAGCATTGCAATAGAAATTAATCTTTCTTTCTTCCTTTTTACCCTGGCCCTAATAACAAGCATTTAAAACAATAATTGTAATTCTTTTTGTTCCTGTTCCTGAAAAAATCACTCTTATTAAGGATGAGTGATTAACTGTGGCTCCATCTCAAACATGAAAAGTTCTATCCTTAAAATAATAGCTATGGCTATCTACATGAAGCTTTTTTTCAGATTTCCCACCTGATGCCAACTTGTTTTCATCAATCAGTTTTCTAGATGCTGCTTCTAACCTCTCACTAGTTAACAACAAAAACTCAGCATTAGATAGATCACCTTTTTAAGTTACCAGGGAAAAAACTAGTAATTAAACTGTGAATAAAAGGTCTGGATTTAAAAATTTAATACTAAACTAATAAACTAAATAATCAACTCTCAATAAAATTGTGCAAAAAGTTACTGGTTGAAGAAATATTGTGTGTGAACCAGCTAATTTTTGCAATGTTGAAAGACAAGTTGCAAAATGTAACATACATGCATTTGCAAAGCTGTGCAAAGCTTAAGTTTTTGAAGAAAATTAATAACACCTTGAAGTTAAAAAAACTGGTTATTTACCATATATCAATCATGCTCAATCCAGGTTTAATAAAACCTTGAACATAGCTTCTAACCTACAAAGATACAGCAATAAATAATTATATAAAGTTCATATAATCATCATCATAATCTGTGAACACTGTCATCATCACCTTAAACATTATCATCAACATCATCAACAAAATTAATCATCTATTTACATCATAATCAAATCTATATTCACTCAATATTATCATTTGTCATCTGTAAAATTCATCATTATCATAAACATCACCATCAGTAAACATTATCATCACTTATAAACCTCTTAAACAATATCAATATTATTTTGTATTCACTGTCATCTATACATACACCATCACCTGTAAAAATAATCTATAAACATTATCATTATCTTCAAACATCAATATTGTCATCATCCATAATTATAGTGGTAAATTACAGAAACTTTAATCTAAGGAGTCAGAGCTCAAACAATAAGAAAGGTAATTGCATTTAACTCTAATTCACATTTTTGGCTTGCAAGAAGTGTGACTGTAAAGAACTTCAAAACAGCTTCAGAATATTATTTTTTTGGTCCAAATTAACACTTTGAGGGCCCATTATTATACCAATCCCTGTAATTAAAGCATTGTTATTCATGAAATTGCACAACAGCAAAGTTACAATGACATACTTGTCTGTGAGCTTCAGCAGCCTGTCTGACATCACTGTATATGTCAGCATGCATTCTGTCCAGCCCTCTTTTCTCTTCATTGGTCTCCCTCCATAAGTTGCTGCAAAACACACATAAATCAAATTAAAATATCTAAGCTCTTGTAAAGATGACCTTCATCAAAATGTATGGGTGTTGGAGAATCGATTAGTTTAATTATTTATAAGTAAACTTGATGTAAATTTCTGGCAAAACAACACTTAAAATTTGTACATAAATGTATTGTTATAGGCGGATTTCATTGTTTACATAATAAAAGCATAAATCCAACTTCCTCATTCAATAAATCAAGTTGAACATTTGATAGAGTGTGGCACAGTTAGTAATAAGTCAAAGTTTTAGCCTGTTAGATTGGATACTTTCTGCGATACAAGCCCAGTTTCAAAACTCCAAAATTTACAGTATTTGCCACCCAGCCATACAACCTTCGTAATTTAACAACTTTGGAAGTCTTGTTTCCCTCAAAGTATGCTATGTATCAAGCTAAAACTTCCAATAATTATTCTCTTTGCGATGCTATAGATATCAAATTTTGGATTCACAGTCTTGAAGTTTGATTTATGTTAATGAGGCAAATTAATGTAAACAATCATCACTTCATACTTCAATCTGCCAATTACACTTTAAAGTCAATTTAAAAAAATACTAAAAATACAAATCTCATTATAGCATAGTTACAAATTTCTTAGTATAACTAAAGTATAAAGAAACATGTTTCAAATTTTGTTTTTGTTTTATTTGTTTGACATTTTTGATGCAAAAAGTCATGGGAGAACAGGCAATAGGGCTTGAGGTCTGCCACCCAGGACCTATGGTTTAACGTCCTCATCTGGGAAGACATGAAAATCTTGTGCTACTCACTCATCCTTGTAACTTAGAATCTGCCCTTCAGGAAACTTCCCATCAGGAAACAGCTGCTTTATTGCTACTGTTGGTGGATCGGTCTGCTGCATAGTTCCTTCACATGATGGAAATCAATCATAAGTTGTCATCATAATCACTTTCAAAACTATACAATCATGGCTGTGTACAGTATATCTGAAGTCTAAAGTTTGAAAGAAACTTTTTTTAACTGCCAAAAACAAGCCAAGTTATGTTAAAAAGAATAATGATTGATGTTGCAGGGAGCTTTGATTTCAAACTGTCTCATAAAGAGCTTTTGTATGTTTTAATGAGTTCCAAATATCCATCACCCAATAACCACTTATACCTTTCTGCAAAGGTACTTCAAAAGCAATGTATTAAGAATGTCGCTTTGACACAATAAGCAAGACAGTAGACTTCTGTCAAGTACTTCTGTCACTGGATTCCCTAACACACTCTTGTCAGAACTATTTTGACACAGCTACTCCAAAGCTGGTTAGCAAGTACTCTACAGCAAGAAATAGAATCACCTTTTGGTTTCTGTTCAGCAGTTTGATCACATGCTGTTTTTTTCTTCTTTTTCTTTTTCTTCCTTTTTGTTCCTTCGCCCCCTTGTGCTTCCTCCTGACAATTATTGCCTTTGTGAAGAAGATAAAACAAAAACAAACAAATACATATATAGAAAGTAATAATTATAGTCTAATACTCAAACCAATATTTCACCTCTAGCTTATACACTTATCAACATTTAACTCTCTTTACACAAATGTGGCATTAGATGTGATCATTCTGATTAGGACCTGAATTTTTGGTTAAACAAAATGTAAAACCAAAAGGTTTCAACATGTGAAAAGTGACAAACCAGTATCAAACATCTCGCAAAGTGTTGATTTTTGGTGTAATTAAAGGAACTAAGAGTCAGTACAATCACAATGCAAGTCCAAGGATAATAATACTACTAGTAATAATAATAGTAATAATAATAATAATAACAATAATAATAATAATAATAATAGTAATAATAACAATATTAATAATAATAATAATAGTTTAATAAAAATATGCTTAAAACACTGCTCATAGAAACACATCTCATATTTTGGTAATATTTCCTTTGCAGGCTTTTTATTTCATTTACCACACTACTTAAATTTGATATACAACAATAATTGGTAATTATTGTTGTAGTACAAATTTTTATTTCGCAAAACCAACCTTCATCGCCTCCTTCATCATCCTTGTCTACCTCTGCAGTAACTGCACCATTCTCAGTTTCTCCATTAACTTCAACATCATTCTTTGCCTCCTCAGTTCCACTTGCTCCTTGCTCTAGATGCCAAAGAAGACACATCATTAATAAAAATAAGACATAAAACTTCATACATCAACAAGAAAAACTCTTCCACAAGACATATAACTTTGTTCAACACTCATGAATGGGGCTTTTCTGTGCAGCTAAAATAAATTTCTTTTATAGTCACCTAAAATTTATACTAACATTTTCTGGTATAAGCTGATTGCCAAACTATTATTGTTTTAGTTCTGCTTCCTGCAGAACTGTTTAAACAGTATGAAAATGTACATATTTGAGTTTTAACTCTTCTAGATTTTATTCAATTTTATTTTATTCGGTAATTCAATTCAAAGTAGCATAACTTCCATCAACCATCATTAACTTTTTTGTCCTGTGAGCATTGTTTGCAAAAGCTTGAAAAGAACATTGTATTCATTTTTTCAGTTCTGTATAATTATTCTTAAAAGAAAACAACGTGTCGTAAGTACGTACGAATAAAGCACACAACTAATCTGTCCGGTAATCCAAGCTTAACAAATTATTAAAAGTACCAATGCAGTTTTTCTTTTTTACTAAAGAGGTACACGTTAAGATCGGGAGGTTGGTTATCTAACAGCCTCTGAAAACTGACGTTTTCGGCTCGTCACGTGGCAAAGACAAAGTGTTAACCAAGTTTATTTCCAAAAAATTATCTAATTAACTCTGCTCTAGCGATTCAACTTACTTAGTTATATATAGGCTTATAACAACACAGATTTCCAAGCAGTATTCAGGGAAAAAGCAGGTGAAAACAATTTCGTGATGGGATGCTAATCAAGACAAATACAGACAAACACGCGAGTTTGATACGTAGAGGAGTCAGCTCGAGGTAACCTATATTGAGATGTTTATTGAGTTAATCCAGTGTACTATACTATATTCTAAACCTTACTTTTCTTTTTTTTCTTTTTCTTCTTTTTTCTGTTTGTAGCTGCTTCAGGATTTTCTTCGATCTTATCTTCTAAATCATCCTCCGGACATTCACAGTGCTGTTCTTCGTTCGGAGGCGCCATCTTGTTTTTGAACTCCAAACTTTTCTCCAAGCTTCCTCAAGTTTTTATCTCCGAGACACCCTGGGTATGAGGTCGGCTTCATTCCTCCCGCGGATCGCGAATGTTCAAACTCCAAGATGGCGGCTTCCTTGTACACAACTGCGGCAAAAATATTGGAGAAAACCTTAAAAAAACAAGGCACAGTAAAGTCACTGGTGACTAACAGTCCTTATCCTAACAAAAAGAAGCTTCTTGCTCTAGTCTGTGAGACATTGAAGTGTAAGTTTTTAGACTAGTCTAGAAATTTGACCTTAGGGGTACAATTAAGGGCTTATTTAGAAACTGATCTTGAATATAAACAGCTTATAAGAGTGTTCTACTTGTGAGATCAACGTTAAGGAATACTTTTTATCATACAGACAAAACTGTTATTGAAGATATCTTGGTGCAGACAAACCTACTGAGGCAGGAGCAACAAGTAAGGAGGATATTTGTTTTAATTAGTATTTTACGTTTTATATCATCTTTCAAAATATTCTGTTAAAAGAAGGCAACTTTTGGTCTTTGCAAGATCGAGCTTTTAGTTTAAAACTTTTTTTGCCATAGTTTTGGTTCTCAAATTCTGTCAAACTCGGTTTACTGCCAGGGTGTTATTATTGGCAAGATTACTTTGAGCACTGCCAATATCCTTTTTCGCCCAATATGTATATTTTATAATTTTGGCCAGGTACAGCTAAATAATGCAACATTACATGCAACATGATGGGCAATGGAGAAATTGCATCTTGAAATTTTTATTGCTCAAAACATTGTACAAAGTAGAAACCTGTCCTGCTCCTGCAACATTGAAAGCAACAATTTCATTGTGTGGCCACACAAAAAAGTTTCAGTTAATTGAAACCCATTGTGTGGCCAGTGAAACTGTTGCTTTCAATGTTGCAGGAATAAAGATGGGTATCTACTTCAAGCAATGTTGTGTGCAACATTTTTTAATGTGGCTGCATGATGCAACTCTTGAACATTTCACACAATGTTGCATCATGTTAGCCATACCTTTAAACTGGTAACTACTTTATCTTAATTTTTACCCAAATGTAAACAAACGCTCAAGGATTGTCATATGATATTTTTAAAAGAAGAAGAAAAAGAAACTATATTCTGTACATGAAAACATTATATATAGCAATTTATTGTATCAGAGTTGTGTACATAATAAATTGCTTACAGGAAACAGTCTACCCACCCCCTTCCCCCACAAGCTTCCTCTCAGAATTTTATATGATTTCTAAGGAGTTCAGGACATTTTTAAGGTCATTCCCCTAAAAAAAATCCACACATAGATTTTTTCAAACTTTGTCAGGTTGTTCCTTTGTATATGTTGACTCCGAAAATGGAATAAAAAGTGGGGGTCCCCCACTTAGAGTTACAGAGTGTCAAAATACAGTTATTTTAGGTCAATTTAGTCGAAAATTGCCATCATCACAGTTTTTTGTCTGCCTGCCAATAACAAACTATTACTGATGTACACTAGGGTGATTTATATTCTTATCACTTTCTTTTAACTTTCAGTTGACTAAGCTACACATTTAAGGAGTCGTTAATTAACATGATTAATCAGCGATAGAATTACCCCACTCCTAGTTGAAAATAGCTAAAAATGGCCCATCAGAAGGATTTCAATGATCCAAACTCTGTACTTTCTATCAATGGATTTTGTTTATTTTTTTGCACCAGTTGGGAAAAGTTATTTTGTTCAAAAATTGAAAAAGAAAAAGGAGGTTCCCTGATTTAAGTTTTTAGATATTCAGTAAAACAGTGAAAAAATTAGCATCAAAACGGTATTTTCTGCAAGGGGCCTTGGGCAATTGTGGTTATGGTAAGCATGCCTCAATTTGTGTCCAAATGAATGGAATCAATTCTAGTCAGCGAATACGTGAATCGTTAGGCAAAATTGAGCCATTAGTAAGAAATTTTATTACAAATATATGCTGAAGAGCTGCGCAATGCAAAACAGAGGGATGACCTTAAATGATGTCCTTTTAGCTCAAGCACACTGTTGCTCTGGTGATATTGTATGACTTCTTGTTTGGCTATGGAATCCATTGTGGTGGAAAGCTGCGGCAGTGTATTATGAGACACAAGTCCAGTTTGAATTCTGCTCTTGCAAGACTCAAGGTGAAAGCCAAAGTAGCAAACAATGAAGACTTACTGCCCAAGGAGCTTAGGAAGAAAGGTTCATAGTATGACTGTGGTTTTCCATTCTCTTTGTTGATACTATAGTTTGTAAACTTAAGCAATTTTAGCAGATTTTTCTGCACTGAATATTAAGCATTCATTAATCATTTTTGACAGTAACTAATAAAAAAGATAAAGATACATTCAAGTTGATTTAAAAATGTAAAATTATCCTAAACTCTATGTTTTTTTTTGTACACGTAACTTTTGTTTTGAGTACTCTTAATTATAAAAGGCAAAGCAACACTACTTTTATGTGTTAGTTTTTATTGGTGATACAAAAACTAATGATAATAATGAATTACTAACAAGACATCTGTCTATTATTATAATTCTTGTTGTTATTGTAAATATTACTTTTACTTATTAGTTATATTAACTAATAATGTCAATTAAATATTTATTTATTAAGCACTGTTTTTACTATATTATAGTAAGTTAAAAATTGTAAAATCTCCTTCCAAAGCTCTTCCAATCAAGGTCACTCTGATAAAGGCTAAAAGATTAATCAAAAGAGGATCTATTAAATGTGCAAGATAATAAAAATTTTATTTTCAGTTTCTTTGCCAAGGTATGTGAGAGTTAACACACTTAAAACTTCACTCGAAGAAGTAGTAAAATCATTTAAAGAAGATGGCTTCCGACATATGGATTCACAGCTAGGTGCATCTGTTAAGGTAATCTGTCTAGCTACATTTGACAGGTTAGAGGCATTCCATTTTCATTTTGAGCAACAGGAGTCTACTACCCATAAGGCTAAGAGCACGCAACTTTGAGAAACTGAAAAAAAAAACATGGCTGAACTCGAAAGCAAATACTCATTTGTCATGTTAAATGGCTGTATTTTACTATTTTGAAACCCTTTTAGGTCTCAGGCAAGTCATTGAACTTTTCCCACCATTGTCTTAAATCCTCTCAGTTGCAGTCAATTTGCCTGTGGTGTTGTGCTCTAAAATCATGCATTTGCTGTGAAGTGGCTGCCACTAGGCCTCCGTTTAAATGCTGACCACACCCATCGTAAGTCAATCAGCTTATTTAAAAACAAAATGGTATCAAGAAACGGAAAGAGCAGGTTGGCATTATTAGTAAAATGGCAAAGTTTCAGCTAATGATTTCAAACTGTTTTTCACACTTTTTCATCTCCCATTAGCATTCCATGACATTTGCTTTTGTATCCTGTATGTTAAATTTCTTTTGTCACTTTAACCCTGATGAAGGCTGTTGTCACAGCCAAAACGTCAGTTTCAACTTTTCGATAGTTTTATTGAAAGTTTTAGATTTATCAACAGCAATTTTAATCCAGAGTAACAAATATATTTTTACAGTATATATTTTAAACCTATTCTAGATCTTTTAGCTAGAAAGAAGGCAATTAGCTACTAGACATATCCAGGGTTTTTTTTATATTTTTTTCATTTCTATTTGATTCAAAAAGTAACTTGCCTTTTACAAAGGCTCACTCATCATATAAAATGATTGATTATCCACATACTCCAGTGTTTCTTAGAACTATTTACTGCACCATCATCCAGGGCCCAAATTCACCTGTAAAACTGTAATTTCAATCTTTCTAACCCTGTACAGAAACTGATGAACGATACACAGTTATTCATGTGTGATCCTCATCTCCCAGATGTTCTTGTGTTCAGTCCTGGCACAGATCTCCATGACAACAAGCTCTATCTCAATGGACATATTATTTTGCAGGAAAAGGTATACATTCATTTTCGTTATACTAGTGAGATTCATAAATATAACACAAGATACTCCTCTAAAGGCAACTTTTATAAACCCCACTTCAGAACTAACATAGGTAAACAAACCACAAAAGCCATGGCAGTTGACTTATGGAAAGAACTATACCTGATGATCTGAAACATCCTAATGATTTTAATTTTACCCAAAAAGCCAAATGATACTTGATAACAAAACAACTCTCATCCTAGAATCCTAGAACTATATCCCTTACATTAATAATCACTAAAAAACTTCTGTAAAAATCCGCTATTATGTCTACAAATATAACACAAAATGACTAGTGTCTAACAAGAAAACTTCAAAGCTAATTTAGACACTGGACATTT
>JAOBRD020382452.1:0-11538 GCA_027575215.2 Hydrozoanthus sils
CTTCACCCACCCACTCCCTCCCCCCCCCCCCCCATCACTCAATCACTTTCTCACCCATGTTGCTTACTTACTTATTCAATCACCAACTATCTTATTTGTTTATGAGTAACAACTATAGTTAAACATCCAATGCTGCATTATTCATGTCACCTACTTTGTTAGTGTATTTGAGTAAGACACAACACAGCTGGTACAAAACAACACGTTCGGCGATTATGTCAGTCCAAGTAAAAGCACCATTTGTAGTGCTACTGGTAATTTACATAAACAAAATATTTGAGAACATAGAGCCTCGGTCAAATAGGCGTTTGTTTAAAAATGCAAACATTTTCTAAGAATTTATGTTGAAAGTTATTGTGCGAGATTTGCTGTTGTTAGAAAAGCTAGAAAGAGAGCTGATTAGGTGGGAGGATTAAAATTTTATATGTTCTCTCAAGTTCGTCTCGAAAAGCAACGAAAAGATGGTGAAGACAAGTAAGTCAAACCAATCTTCAGATCCCTGATCATACGAGGTGCACATAAACATGAACTGAAAGATCTGGTTTTAGAGGCTAAGGACAAGATCAAGGCATCTTGCCTTAAATTCCTTCTGTCCTAGTTATAGTATATACATAAATTAATCTATATTATAACTTTCTAATACAAATTTGAATTTGTACTAATAGTAAAGTTAAAATAGTTATTTATATTCTTGTAGTGTTGTCAGTGTGCTGTAAAAAAGTGATGGTTTTACTTGAAAGCCCAAAGTCCATAAGCCTCGTGGTTTCTTTTTGGGCTTTCTCGTCACTTTTTAATGCTTTGTTATTCTTATTTAATCCTTACAATGTAATGTGTACCGTGTGACAAATTTAAAATAAATAAATTAAATAAATTCAAAAAATGGATTTGGATGGGCTTTGGAGCCTATCATTTATCTAGAAACTAATATGGCGACTTACCAACCCCTGGGCAGCAACAGTTACCTACCTCTTCCCAAGAATTCAATTGATAAAAACCTACGAGGTTCCTACTACCGGCAATATGAACACGAACTGGATTGTGTTGGGATCAAGTTCCCCATGACTGTTGATCGACTACCTAAATTTGAGAAACAAAATCGCAGTGAACGTCTTTGGTTATGAGAAAGATGAGTTATTTCCTATCCACATCACTAAGTCCAGTTATGAGAAAAATAAGAACTAATAATATTAACGTCTTATCAAAACCTCAACAAAGACGGACTTCGAAAGATCAAGCTAACTAATGACGAAAACTCTACCCTCCAATTTAAAGGTTTTCACAAACAGCTCCAGGTTTCGTTTGTGAAAGGATAACCACTAAAATCCATTGCGCTACCAAGAACCCAACTACATCTATTGAAAAGTATCAACAGCACCAACCCTGGAAATTTTCCTATGTAATTGTTTCTGAAATGGTGCAGTACAATAAAATCCCTCTCGTTTACCGTGGAACTGATGCTGTCGAAAAGTTCCCGGAAGCCTTGACAAAGGAAGAGAAAATACAAGAAATTCTGAAAAAAACATCGTCCCTACAGGACCTTCACTTCAGAGCAAGAATGCGAGTTCCATGAAGCTCTCGACTGCCATATCTGTGAAGAACTCCTTGGAACTGATCGTGTTCGTAATCATTGTCATCTTACTGAAAACTATTGAGGAGCAGCACAAAATGACTGCAATTTAAACTACAAACTCACTGGTCGTATTCCTGTTATCTTACACAATCTTCTAGACTATGACCCTCACCTGATCATGCAGGGACTTGTACGACTTAGAAAACAAAAAAAATAAGGGATTCCAAACAATAGTGAGAAATATTTCTCGCTCTCGGTTTACAACCACGATTTCACTGGCTTAAATTCATCAACTCGTCTCTGAACGTCTTGTCTCCAGTCTCGCCAAAGAAGGTTCGTGCAAGTTTCACCATTTGGAAATGCACTCATCAAATGAGGAAAAACTTCTGTTACTCCGAAATGCGTGTACCTCTATGACTTAATGGACAGTTGAGCAAAACTTGAAGAAACACAACTCCCATTTAAAGGATCGTTCTACAGTCAGCTCCGAGGTGAAGCTATCAGTAACGATAATAACACCCATGCACAAAATGTCTTCACTATCTTTAATTTAAGAAAAGAACCATGAACTTTACTTAGATTCTGATGTTTTTCTTCTTGCGACGTTTTCGATAACTTTCGCTCTATCTGTTTAAACAACTACAAACTCGACCGGTGTTATTTCTGCACTTCACCTGGTTTAGCCTGGCAAGCTTGTCTCGAGATGACTGACGTCGAACTAGAAATAATCACGGATCCTGACATGTGTTTCTTTGTAGAAGAAGGACTCCGCGACGGTATCTCGATAATCTCAAATCGCTTAAGCAAGGCTAGCAACCCCTGTATTCCAGACTTCAACCCTGATGAAGACAAAAGCTACATCATGTACCTAGATGCCAACTGTTTGGGTGGGTAGGCGATGTCACGACTTCTAACAAATGGAGACTTCGACTGGTTGACACATGAAAAGATTTAACGCCTCGATGTTAAAGTTGTTCCAGATGGCGGTGAAAATTGTTATATCTTAGAAGTTGACCCTAAATATCTGCACC
Organism: Hydrozoanthus sils; assembly: GCA_027575215.2. Classification (NCBI taxonomy): domain Eukaryota; kingdom Metazoa; phylum Cnidaria; class Anthozoa; order Zoantharia; family Hydrozoanthidae; genus Hydrozoanthus; species Hydrozoanthus sils. The sequence goes on from JAOBRD020382452.1 coordinate 2,602, forward strand.
ATTTCCAATATAGACACAGCGACTACCCTCTGGCCCCATTAACAATGAAAATTTCACGTGATATGCACTCCCCCTACTGCCGCAAGCTAGTAGAAGATCTCAACTTCAGTAAAAACGCTGCCCCAAAACTCGTACCAAACCTCCAAGACAAATCTCATTATGTTCTCCATCACCGCAATATGAAGTTATACCTCCCCCTTGGTATGAAGATAACAAAAACTCACCGTGTCTTGACAAGCAGAGTAAGTGGCTCAAACAATACCTTGATTTTAATACAGAAAAACGAAAAAAAGCCAATGATTTCGAGAAAGACTTTTTCAAGCTCATGACAATGGAGAATCAGCGAAAACGTGTAAGTTTCAAGCAGGTCAACGAATATGATTGTAAAGTCATCACAGGGAAAACAAAGAATACCAACTGGTATGTGCATGCCAGTCTTGCAAATTTTCCCTGTTGTCCTGACTGTCCCGTTCGTCCTCGTCTTTTAGCAAAATTTTTACTGAAGTTTAAAGTGAACTTGTCAATGGCGATGATTCTGTCTGTCTAGACTCGACATCTTGAACGAAAAGGTTGCTAAATTCGTCAAAACGTTATCTTAGAAACTGTCCTATTCCAAATTGTGGTGCAAATATTTGGTTAAACTTTCAAATAATCTCACCCAAAACGGAGAAGGCCTTGGTTATATCAAGCAAAACACCAACCAAAAATTAAACTCTATCAAAACGATGACGTTGATCCAAGTCAAAACACTAAACATTTAATTTTCATAAAATGATTGGCTGACATTCTAACTATATAGAAAAGAGCAGTGCTATCCATTTTAGTTGACAACATGGATGTTCGATGGAAACATACTTTCTTGACAATAGTATCGGGGCCAAGCCTCTAGAAAATCCAATTTCGTCTACCGTTTACTAACTGGTACAACAAATAAAAAACGGTGCACTCAAAAAAATCAATTACTGTTATAGTGAATATCAACCCCATTCGATCAGATGAAACAAGAAATTACAAGCATTTTTCGTTGTGAGACTCCCACAAAACATTGCGAATATGATCAACCCATAGTATGGAAACATGTTTACACAGCCATAAACTAAAGGACGTCGCAATAATCTGTTGATTATTTTTATTGTGCACAACTTATTCTAGCAGGGAAAGAAGATGCAAACCATTTCCTTGAACTCCTCCTATTTCGTCATTTTTCGAAACCCGCGAGATATGTAAGTTGCAGACAATGAACTTGGCGAAGGAGATGTATCCCGGCGACAACCAATGCTTATGATGGTGCATCCATTCGGCTATCTCGTGATCGGTATGAGGTCTGACACTCCGGAAGCGTTTGGATGGGAAAAAGCCTTGAAATTTCTGCTTGGTAAACTTATTTTGATCAAGCAGTTCTTTCAGTTGAATAGTGTTCATCTTCACGGTGAATAGTCAAACAAGACGTTTCTGGAATAGTCAATTTCCATCAGTGCGTCAAATTCACCAAAAGCAACACGTTCACAGTCTGTTGAAGGGCTGATGCAAACTGAAAATTTCAATCTGCAGGTTTCCCTTTTTTACGAGGTTACAATTCTCACCACAAGATACAGTCAGGTATGAGGTTAAAATAGTAGAAGGTGAATTAATTGTCTCGTGAGATCTGAATACCGTGATCCCCAAGCATAATTTCAGTTCCACCGAAGAGCGATTGATAACCGGAAAGATACGCTTGACCCTCATCTGCGCTGCACTTGAGCTGCAACGGTTTCTGAGGAACCTTCAGCAAAAATGGCCAGTGAGCTGGTGTTATAGCTCTTGAAGTTGTAAGGATTTTTTCGATACGATGCATTACAATCATCATTATCCACAATCGCAATTACCACTCAATTTGGTAGTAAGCCATCGAAAACGCTGTTTGTGTAGTGTTCTGAAGGCCAGTTGCAATTGCAATGGTGGCAACTCTGAGATCGGTTCTTCTTATGAGGTACTTAGCAGTTATGGTTTTCAGTTGGTTGCTAATAGGTAGTGTAACTGAAGAGTTCAACTTTACTTTTCGCACAAAGAGAACAGCATCTTCAATGTTATCTTTCTGGTTTGGATTGGCTTTCCTAGACATCGGGTAGGACTCATCCGTGCTCGTGTGAATTTAGATTTAGGTCAACAAAATCTAAAATATAACGGTTTTGAAAAAAATATATCGGCATAAATTGGACCGCACTCTGGTTGGAATGTTTTTATCGCGTAACCATCCTCCATTACCGCCTGCATTAATCATTTTAGCGGGATTTGTTCATCCATAGCTTTAGCAGTATCCTTGTAAAATAGCCGACTGGTTTCAAAGTCTTGGCTTCATCACTGTAGTTCAACAATGTTCCAAAAATGGCCCTGAAGGAGTAGGTGTTGGATTCTGAAGAAACCTGTTAACTGCCCAACCAATCTCGTTCCCGGAGTCTCTCTGGGGGCTGAGAGATTCTGGGAACGAAGTTGCTGCCCAACTTGACATCCACTCGACTAAACAACGATTGAAGGAATAAGTTAACTGGAGTAACTTTCTTGTCTGTAAGTACACCTTGTCAACTGCTGTCACCTTTGCTTTCACGTACAAGTACGAATGTGCTAAATCAAGCTATATAGCTTCCGTCTATATATTGAAAACTTTTTTGTGTCGCCCCCAGTAATATTAGATACAGCATGAACATCATGCCATTTCCACGCTCTTCACCAATTTGAGTTGCTGGTACGATGAAGAAATCTAATGTCAATGAATTGTTAATGCATTCAGCTGAGTCATGATGCACAAAAACAATTTTCTAGAATCTTGCCTTCTTGGGGAAGAATGCTCCGAATTCACTAGTAACTATTGCCTGAGCTTTTTGTTTTCTCGGCAGCTTTCCATGAGATGTGTTCACTTTCCTGCTGAACGACGACTGTAGTGCACCCCATTTCCCTTCATTTTTACCTCGCGACGGCTTTGCTCCTTTGTTCGAGGTTGAGGCTTTAGATACCACTGCTTTTCGCTTTCTTCCTGTTCCAGTTTGAGAGACCAGAGTGTTCCTTGCTGCATTTGTAGCTTTCTGTTTCAATTGTCCTCCCGCTTCTTTTGCACGTTCAACTGGTGCAGTGCGGAAGTTTTTACCTTCTATACCAGTACTGAGAACTGCTGTTTCCCACATTCTTTGCTCCCGATTTAACAAGAGGAATAACAAAGCGAAACAGACTACGAAACGTTGATCCTAGACCATATCCACACTGTACGTTCGCACCTCTAAATCCTGGTAATGTGGCTCAATCAGCTTGATTTTTAAAATATTGTTCATACGCCTTAACGTTTGACTGAAAGTGTTTACGCATATGTTTTACAAATAGAACGGTTGGCTTCTCTTGACGTGTAGTGTCACGACCAACTTCCCGCTCTAAAATAGTACCAACTGGTTCGTGTCGTCCTTTATATGTTGTATTGGACACTTTCAATGCACGTACGGCTCACACGCATGTACAATGGGTTCTGGAGTGTCTTTGTTATGATTTCACCATTTTCTCCTTCAGTGTTCACAATGCGAAGAGGAACCCTAGAGTTCCCCAATGACTGGCCTTCCACAACATCAGTGTTCACGTAAAGAGAGTGAAATCAAGCAGCCAAACTGGCAACTCGTGGACTCCTAGCAAAAGAGCTAACCCATTCCCAAACAGTCTCGTGTTTGTTGGTACTTGTTTTACGGTAACGCGTCTTGTAATACTATTGTATGCCAAACCAAATGTCTTTTTGTGCTAGACTCAACAGCGTCCAAAATGGTCTTGAGGATTTGTTGACGGATTTGTATTATCCAACTGGAATGGGATATTGTCGAGCGTAAAATACATTCTCCAATGAAAGAGATAGCCTCAAGAGTTTGAAAAGTAATTTTCCATCAATAAAAAAAATAGTTAAATTAACAAACTTCTCAGTTTCCCCACATGAATTGACACTAAAAATCAACAAGCAAGTTCGAACAGAATCTCCTGACTTTCATGTGAGAAGGCACATGTATGGGGTAAGGGGGCGTGACTACTCTGTGTTCCGCTCGTGACGTAGCTATTCCGCATGTACCAAAATCCCCACCCCAATACTACCAACGTTCACTATATCGATCGAAAGCACCCACATGTGAAACGTTCAGATCAAAAGTAATAAATTTTATGCGAACTAGGTTGTGATGCATTAGGTATTAGGCGGAGGTGTGAGATGGTTTCAAACATGCAACAAAAATTCTTGTTTCACGAGTCCCTTTTTTGGACAGTGATGTACAGGCGTGGTTTTTTTTTGCTTAAAAACAAAAATCGTTTACTTCCATATTTTCACGCAAATAAAGTTTTCGCCACCATCCTAAAATTATCGTCTAGTTCCGTTGATGGCTAACCTATGATAGTGGTGGGGCTTGGATTGCCGTGTTTCACCTGACGTCATAGCGATGTTCTTAAAAGAAATATCTAATGGCCATGTTGGTGCCATTAGATATTTCTTTTAAGAACACCAATATGACCGCTTCGTCTTTGGCGTCTCTAGGGAAAGCGTAAAAACCGAGTATTCAGAAGAAGATGGCGCATGGTACATTTACCCACAGATTTATCGAATGAAAAACCCAAACTCTCTTATAAAAACTGACAAAGAGGAACTGTAAACTTCAAATTTAACGTTCAAATAAGCCAGTTCAGAATCTCAGAAACACAATCGTGCGTTGGGCAAAAATGAAATGGAATAATGAATTCCCATCCCGCTTCATTGCATTCCTTTGCTTAAGTTTCACGAATTTTACAATTTATCCCGACTCGCACACGTGTTTCCGAAATGTCGAACTAGCTTATTGTTATTACAAAAGTTTCATCAACTGTGCTCATCTCCGGGCCTCGTTTAGAGGCGTTGCGCCCGCAAGGTATTGTGGTAAAACGGTACATCCGCCATCATTTTCGGGATGATCAATACAGGGTTTAGCTATCAAAGTTATAAAGGCCTCGACCATTGGTAAAAAAATTAAGCTGACTATAACAAGTTTTGGTAATTTATTTTTAGTTTAGCAGTTAGTTATCTCATATTTTCGGTTTGATAGTATTAACACCTAGTCGCGTTCATGTTTGTTACAAACAGCGCAACTCTTCGTTGAAATCTTATGCATCAAATAAATCTCTCTTGGTTAAACAACTTCAACCTGATTAAATATCTCTGGAGAACGGAACAGTGGCTAGAGTATAGAATAAGGTAGTCTCGGCTATCTAATTGTTTAAACTTTTCGATGCTATTAAAATTCTCATCCGAGTGAAAAGAAATTTCCAATGTCACATGAAAAAGCATTAGAACAACAATTAACGGCAGTATACAACCATAATATAATACAAGTTCTATGAGCATACAGCTCCATATATGCCAATTTTGTGAGCACGAGGTGTTACAGAGTGATCTTTAGTGAGCAACTTTAAATTTCCTAAATAACCCTTGAAACTTTTAATAATACGTCTGCATATAAAGACCATTTACAAAGGGTTTACACTACGTGTACTGTCGAGTTTTATCTAAGGAACCAATTAACTACATTTCGGTCAACCAAGTTACAACGTCAAAAAATTATTAACATTTTGAAGGACTTTTCCTAAACTCTTAAGACTTCAAACGTTTTATATTTCATATTTAAATCGTTATTCTGAAATTTATTGGAAATCGCAAGGATTTAAAGAACATAGGTAACTGTCGACATATTCACCAACACAAGTCAATTTTCAAGCTAACTTAGCAGTTATAATTTAGGCCATGAAGGACTCAATAGTTCTGCTCAAACTAAACGTAGCCGAAGAAGTGTGTTTGTATGTTCTGTATAAATATCTAAAATGCGTATCTTTTATTAACAAGACCAAGACTGCCCTCAGTTAACCAAACGTTCACTTTGGGGCGATCCACGGGCCAGCCAGTAACCATTACAACGCTTGCTAGAGAATCCTTGCACATGTGCATGATTAGGATTATTCTCGATTGCCCTTAGCGGAGCGCGAAAGTTCTTATCACTCTGAGAACCACGTGATCTCCGTTCCGGTTGTAAAACAATCGGAACATGGTAGCCGCTTGCACTGTCGATAGAGTCGTCCAGACGGACGGGTTCAATATCCATTACCTCATCAATATCGTAAGAGTTTTTCTCATCGTAATTAGGCCGAAGAATGCTCGGAGTGGAACCGGATCTACTAAACTCATCATCGCCGAGAAACGACGAGTTCCTAGACGGCCTGTTGAACACGCCATCTTGTCCAAGGGTACTGCTGAACTCTCCATACTCCTCCATCTCCATGTCATCTTCAATAGTGTCTCCTTCGTCTTCTTGGTCTCCCTCATAACCTGATTCCGATATGCAACTAAGCAAGCTAGTGTTCATGAGTGTTTCTTCATTGGGTGTCTGATGGCCAGCAATATTTGGTGGGTTCGTCGTACCAGACTTGTCGGCCGCTTGGTCAAACAACACTTGTTGAAATAGCAGACCACGTATCTCATCCGTACTGGGTACCTGTCCAAGGACACAAAAGGTTTTATGAATAAACAAAAACCAAAATAATAATAATGGCTATTTATCAAGGTATAGACCTCATTTCTTCCTTAATACAATAACCTTTTGTGAGACCAAATGAAAAATTCCCACGACTTTCAGTTTAGGTTGATAGGAAACATCAGTATTTTGTGATTTGTAGAAAATAAACGTTTAGCCCTTGCCAATTTGGAACTCCTTTGGTAAAGTGAAAAGCCGAGTAAGCACTATAAACCAATGTATCAAACTTTGTAATGCGTTTCTAAAAACAGTGCTACTAGTAGGAAAGTCGACACGAGTCTTTTTCAACATTTTCTATAATTAACTATTGGTTAGTTGAACAGACAAATCTAGAATAAAAAATTGTGTTGGAGCACTCTAAATGTCTTTAACCGCCCTCTGAACTGAGCAAAAAATCCTTCCGGCATTACTGAATTGCAATTCACCTGACCCTCTGGCGCAAAATTCTAACAGAAGAAAAACTGAGAGTCGCGTTGCACAGTTAAAACTACACCGACGACGGGTTCCTAAAGGGCAAATGCAAAAAGTCGATGATTGCACGAAACTTTTGTAACACTAAATTTTCGCAACATACTCGCGCTCCAAGAAAAAGTCAAATAGCACGATCCTTTGAACTGTAAACTGTACGGGAAAAAAACTTTCGTTTTTTGATGTTCTAAGCTTTGCAAGGTCAACATTTTTTGACCACAGATTATTTCTAAAGTACTTAAAAAGCCGCTGTTGTTTCAAAACTTGTAGTACAGAACCGTTTAATTAACCTGTTAGATATATCTTACCTTCATTTCGCTTACTCTCTCGTATCTTTCCTCTGCGTACCTACACAAAACAAACATGATTTTAAAATACATCTGTTATAGTAACGAGAACCAGTCCGTTTTGCTGGTTCGAAGAAAAACAAGAACAAGCAACGATTAGTTTTCTAAAAGTATCATCTCTTTTTTTCCTTTCTATGATGAAATGAATTGTTTCCTTTTGTACTCTTTTTTCTTTTTCCTTACACCAAACGATTTCTGTTTAGAATTTCAAAAATCCAGGGTTTTCCAGAACTTTTCATGGGCTCTTTAAACCCAGAATGAAAATAATAAGCACAATCACCTGTTTAATCAACTTTTTTATAGTTTTAACATTAAAATGTCGTGAAAATTTGTATTTATTGAACTTAATTCAATAATAAAGTCTAAAATCTTAATTGTTATTTTTGAAACGAAAAAATGCATCATTTGGCGAATTTTTTGTCAATACAATTCTATGAAATTTTCCAGGGCCTAAAAAAAATTCGAGGGCTTTTCAAAGGGTTTCCAGGGTTTTCAAGGATTTCCAGGGCCCGTACGAACCTAGTAACATGACTTGCGCTATGGATTTCAATTGCATTTCGTCGATTGAAGCAGACTCAAATCTGATTTGGAAATGTGCCTAATTTGCAATAAACCTGATTCTCAGGGCTGAAGTGCACACTTTTGTCTTGTCGAGAAACATTGCTGAAAGAGAGTCGATTTAAATACGGACAGATAACGAACAAGCAACGCGGAAATGAGGTGCAAGCTGTCAAGAAAAGTTGAGGAAAAAGTGAGCGGCAGGCAGGACTGTATACAAAACCTTGTTTCAGACTAATAGCTAGATTCTTACCTTTCCTTAACGGCTTTGAGCTTAACATTTCTGTGGTCTATAAGGGTTTCTTCTACCAAGCTGGAAAACCGAAATATCCCGTGTTAACTTGCCTGTATTAACCTGTATCTCTTATTATAAATCTGGGGTGATGCGTTACCTAATTAACCACTTGCGAAAAATTTACAATAGCCATACATGCTGTAATAATAACGGGTCCGAAATCGTAAATGGAGCTGGCTGGATAAAAAAACAGAACAGAATACTCCAGCCATGTTACATGGTCTTATGGTTTGGCAAGTGAACCAAATCGCAACTTCCACAAAATTGTCTATCAAAAAGTAACACTGTGACAACGATAGATTTAACCAAATCTTGCATTTGTTCACTACAGTAGTTCTTACGCTCCCGCTGCTAGTTTTCAGATATAAATTAACAATTCACATTACCATTTGTGATGAAGATGTAAAGCACACTCGAATAAATCCATCACTCGCAGTCCAGTCATTACTGGTAGATGTGACGGCCATGGAGACTCTGTTTGAAGACAAGTAAAATACACATATGTTTTAAAGTTTCCTTCTGGACACGGAAAAAACAACATACAGCAGGTGCTCTAAAACAACTTTTCAGTTTCTTTTACCTGAACCCAAAATTGAGTTTGTTTCAGTTTTTAAATTTGTCAAAGTGTCATTAATGAAAAAATTGTTTGTTTCGTTCTTACTTGTTCCTTGAATTAAATTGGCAACAAGAATGGCTGACGCTGCCACCACAGCTCTTGAAT
>JAOBRD020382558.1:0-19806 GCA_027575215.2 Hydrozoanthus sils
AAAAAGCTGAAATAGCCGTTTAGTTTCGCTCTAACTTCAAGCTATATTTCTACGCTTGTTTGATTTTTTTTTTCACTAACCACACACACATGATAGGATAGCACTTCAAATTCAATTCAAATGATTGATTAGAGGGATTGAATCGAGCAAAAATAGTGCCCACACGAAATGCTGTAAGCCGAGTTTTGTCACAGGAAAAATGACTATCTCAAATTTTTGGCTATTATGCAAGCCCGTATTATCAGTGCTGTTTTTTTTAAAATCTAGTTTCTTGCAAAATATTGCTAAATTCTAAATTCACGCTTTAATTGATCCAATCCATTGACAGAGGCAAGCTTGAAGTAGTTGGATTGACTTTTTGAAACATTCGATCTCTATTTAAGTTCCACGAGACCCCTTTTCTGTTATTTGTCTACATATGTATGGGCAACAGTTTCCTAACTTACCAGTATATAAACTTTTTCCTTTTTATCAGTATACAAACCCTTTCTAAAGAATAAAAATAACTTTACAGTTAAACCTTTAATAACCTAAAAAGTTTTACCCTCATCTAAATAACACTTAGTATGTTGTAAATGTCTTTATAAAATAACCCCTGTTAATCTCGCGCGCTGATTGGTCGAGAGCGCAAAAACCGTGTTCTGTAAGAGAGCACAGGGAACGCTTTTGAAAGTGTCACACAACACTGAATCCGCGAACATCTTTATTGCTTTCAAATAACCAACTTTTTTGCGAAGAAAACATGTTAGCCAGTGACAACATACAAAATTATAATTCAAATTTGATAACAAATAAAGACGAGTCTATTAAGGTGTTAAACTGGGAAACCAAAACCGAAAAGATGCGGTTTACTGCAGTCGACAAAGTCAGACCAAACTCAGCGAATTTTACAATAAGCCCTGAAAAAAATTACGAAGTACTCGACGAAATAGTTATTTGTTAAAAGTAATAAAAACTCTCCCAATTATCACGTTCTAGCATTACTTAGACACATCAAAAGCGAGGAATGTTTGAAGAGTAGCTTTTATTAGTCAAGAAACAGCTAGCCAATTTGAAAATGCGTTTCATTCGGCTTAAACATATTAGAGTAAACACCTAGATTAGGTAAGCTAGAAATCTTTCTAACAGAATAAACCCATAAGTGCCCACAGATAGCCTAACACATCAGTGGTGGTTGTCCCGACGGCGTATTAGTCCCTACGCCAGGCTGATAATCTAAAACGCGAGTTTCGAATTCAGGTTTTTTACCAATGTTTCAAAGGGGAAACAAACATGGTGTACAGCAATGTCTTTCTTTAATAATATAAGAAACTGATAAAATAAACAGTGTTTAAAAAGATCATGAAAAAGTGAGCTAATTCATTTGGATAAATTTTAAAATCTTTACATAATTTTTTGTTATAGAACTAAGTATTGTTTAAAGAGTTAATTTCAAGATTTTAATGCGACCTAAATAGCATTTGGCTTGATATTTCATAAGTATTTCTTGCCGCCCAAGAACTGATAGAACCGACGCAATGCGTGGCGTTTTTATCCTTTAAGTTGAATATTTTTTTCGAAACGACTCCATGCAAAATATACTTTGGACATATTTTAAGACAAACTAATGAAAACGAAGCCTTTTTATTGGCCACCGAAGCTCAACAAAATCCGGATTTTTTATAGTTCTCAAGCTTTTAAGCTTAAAAGCCCTGTTTACACGAAACAAACCAACACGGGCTTAACACAACTTTGTTCACGCTGAAAATACCAAAGACGTGTGAAAACACAAACCTGGAACAAACCCGGGTCAGTTTTACACGTGCGTGTCGAAATTCTCAAACACGCAGCAAATTTTGACGGATAAACGCACAGACTAATCAAATTTAACCCGGGTACGACCAAGGCTGATGTTTTACACGACACTTTTCTAAACTAAACCGGATCAAATCCACTTCTTGAGATGGGTTAGTAACAGTGTTTAAATAACAAAAAGTAACCCGACTTGTTCCAGCTGACTCGGCTGTATAAATAAGTACGTCCGGTTCTGCTGGGGGCTAACCTGCGATGGATTACTGCCCTGTCCAGAGGAGTCAACTACTCTCATCCGCTTAACACTACAGAAATTGGACCCTATGAGCCAGATAGGCTCGAGAACGGATTTAGCTTAGCTAGCTAGCTGGGAACATTATTAAAGTGGGAAAAATTGGTTTTGGAGATTTTTTTTATTTCATTGTTACTAGTATAGTTTCACCACAATAAAAAGTCTTCCTTATGAATTTCCTTATTCTTTTGTTTTAACAGGCGAATAGAGACACCGTACCTTCAAAGATGAAGGGCATCATCCTCTGCCTTCTACCTTTCTTTGCCAGTGTAGCAACAGGTGACGAAAAAGCAGTTATTACAGTAATAATAGTAGTAACAAAAATTAAAAAGAAAAAGAACAGTGATAGAAATAATTTTTATAGTAATATCTATTTAGGTAATGAGCTTATCGACATCAGATTAGGTTTTACGGAAACAAGAATCTGATGGGAATTGAAACCAAGACCTTCCGCATACAAGTAGGATGCTCTACGAGCTATGCGAACTGTTATGATGAGAAAGGCCATTAATTTGTTTATAAAACACGAACTTATCATACGTATCACTTGAATGCCAAGGCATATGTATCGAAGACGCACTTGCAAATTAAATGCATCGCGTCCATAGGACGATAAGTCAATATCAGAGTAACAAACAAAATAAAAAAAGCTAAGTTGGTAAGAAGCGATAATAATTAAGCACGATTGAAATAAACTTCTAAGCTCCTAACGATTTGACCTTTTTATTCTATTATTTATCCTTTTCAATTTTGTCAGTTATTTTCGGAATTTATTTTGACCAAAAAAACATGTGGTTAAATGTGGGTTGGTATGGAAGGTTGAGCCAAAAACAAAAATCGTTTTTAAATTACGAGCGAGTACAATGCCGTTTTTCAAGCGATTCGTCATTTGAATATGGAGTAATAAGTTAATGCACAAACGATGTTTTAAGTAAAACTTTAAAAGTTCTCAAAGCTAAAAAGACGTTTCTGATCAAATCTCCAAGTTTCATTCAATATATCTAAAAAAAGAACAACAAATGAATACACTTAATTTTCTACCAAATCTTGAGCGGTAAAAATTTCAACATGGCACATCAGTTCAATTGTTTTCCAATACCTAATTTTTTTTTTCAAAAATCATAGTCACTGTAAAAAAGATTTGTGATATGTACATTTCCTAAACAAACAAAAATGATTGAGAGCCACCACCGTTGGTAGCAATTGTCGAAATGTAAAACTGTTTAGGAAGATATTCTGCACTTACTTCTAAATCTGTGGGTTAAGAAATATTTTGTTCGACTTTTAAAGTGTAAATATCAGATTGTCTATTCGTTGCCAAACCAGGTAGTTATTTCTTCGAAATCTTTGGTGTAATTTTGTAACTAAACAATGGGCGGGTTTCAACTGACGTAATGTTTACAAACAAACCTTTTCAAATTTAAAACAAAGAAACCTTTGTCTCAAACCACCAGTCAAATAGCAGTTGACTCATTAATGACAATGACTGAAATCTCCCTGATGACATCTTGAAACAGGTTTCGAATGGGTGCAGTTGGATTGTTACGGCGACAAAACCTCGGACCGTCGCCTTAAGCGGTACTACAAGTCGACCGGTGTAAACCCGGCCAACCCAGCTGAACACAACCTCAAGCCAGCTTTTGATTCCTGTAAGGCCGGAGCTGAGGAGAAAAACTACGACTTCTTTGGCATTCAGAACATATATGAGTGCTGGGGTGAGATCGGGGTAAGGCTTGGCGCATTTTCCATTAGAAAACCTGAGGGTCTCCCAGTGGGTTGGGAAAAACGAAATGAATTGCAGAAAATAGAAAAGTCTTGAAGGGAGCTCTCCCCTTGAAAACTAATTCTGTGTTCAGACACAGTTTGATACAACAGAGAAAAAGGATATAATGAAGAAAAAAGATCACTTGGTTACAAAGAAGAGGTCACTAAAATCTTTGTTTGAAAAAAATAGATGGCAAGTACACATCTCAAAGAAGAGATTGTCAGTATCATTTTTGTTTTAGAGAAGAGAAGATCACTTACATAGTTCTCTTGAAGAAGAGGTGATCACTACCCTAATCGTCATGAAGAAGACATAATCACTAATGTAGTTGTTTTTAAGAAGAGATTATCACTACCATAGTGATCTTGAAGAAGAAATGATCTCTAAAATTAAATGTCTTTAAGAAGAGATGATCATTACCATAGTCTACCATAGTTCTCTTCATAAAGAGATGATCTCTACCATAATTGTCTTGAAGTAGATATGATCATTATCATAGTTGTCTTGAAGAAGAGCTGATCAATACCAAAGTTGTCTTCAAGAAGAGATGATCTCTACCTCTCTACCATAGTTGTCTTGGAAATGATCAATACCACAGTTGCCTTGAAGGAGAGATGATCACTACCATAGTTCTCTTCAAACAAGAGATGATCTCTACCATAGTTCTCTTCAACAAGAGATGATCTCTACCATAGTTCTCTTCAACAAGAGATGATCTCTACCATAGTTGTCTTGAAGAAGAGATGACCACTAACACAGTTCTCTTCAAGAAGATATGATCACTATCATAACTGTCTTGAAGAAGATATGATCACTACCATAGTTGTCTTGAAGAAGAGATGATTGCAGCCATAGTTCTCTTCAAGAAGAGATGATCTCGATCACAGTTGTCTTGGAGAAGAGATGATCACTACCATAGTTCTTTTCAAGAAGAGATGATTGCAGCCACAGTCCTCATCAAGAAGGATTGATCTCCATCATAGTTGTCTTGTAGAAGAAATGATCATTGTCACATTTTTTCTACATCGCTTGCATTTGTACGAATAAAAAGGTTGTACTTAAAAAGGGCTACAATCACGTACAGGTAGATCAATCATCCTTTGTAATTGTTGATATAGCAGAGTAGTTTGGGCAAGTTAACAAATTCTATGTTTCTAAACAGTGCTAAAGTAGACTTTCTGTTTATTGACTTTTTTCAACCAAACCACAACGTGGATCTTTTATGTTTTGCATTCAGCAACCGGACTACAAGAAGTTTGGGAAGGTCGACCGTTGTGTCACTGGAAAAGACGGCTACAAAATTGGCCTAAAGGACGCTAACGCAGTGTATGTTATCAAAGGTACGACAATTTGAGAGAAAACTCCACTCTGATTGGCTAATAAGAATTATTAGAAACCTTTAAGCATATTATTACGAGTGATGAAAAATGATTGGCTAACCTACTCATTGTCTATTGAGCGATAAATAGCGAAAAGCGAAACTGTAGTTTGTTTTTAAAGAAAAAACAGTTGCGGATTCTTTAAACTCTCGTTTTATTGGTTTAATTTCGAAGGTAGTATTCAGTGTTGGTTTCTACTACAACAATTCGACTGCTCGTTGTCATTTGCTATGAATCTAAAAGTCAACTCGTCATTTCGCGCCTCGTTGACTACCGAGTCATAGAAAACTTCACCTCATAGTCAAATTGTTAAAGAATAGTAGATGACGAGGAATGGAGTTCACTGTTTATCAGGGAACAAAATATTTTGAAGCTAGTAAAACTATGGCCTAGCTCATACGTTGCATTTAATTGGGACGATGTTAATCCCTATTAATTTCGACTATTGGACGATGTAAATTTGGCTTCGATTTATACGACGACTGAATTTCAGACGAAAAAAAATCATTTTCTGCGCCCTGAACGTTTAGTTCAGCTCATACTTACTGAAGAACACTGCTGACCCACTGCTGTCGTGGGTTCAGAATCACGCATTAACTCGTAATTGCATGCATTATGAAATAGCTTTTTAATTTATGAATTTAATTCGTTGCGACTGAAGAGCGACGTCTAAAAAGCAGAAGCTCTTGAGACGTCACAGCTCACAGCTAAAGAATAAGAATCAAAACGCTTACCTTTGTAAGATTTGTTATGAAAGATTTCCGATGTAAGTTAACAGAAAACAATCGGTAATTCAAAGTTGGGTTCAATGTTTGGAAATTCTTTGTTCGTTTTTCTCGTTGCACTAAATTCGATGATGTTTAACCCTTTCAGTCTCAGTCAGTTTTAGAACTTAAACTTCCCCCTACGTGACATATGTAAAATATGTTATTCGGTGAAGAGAAGATGATAACTGGGGAAAGCGCCGAATTTTCGCCGAGGTTTCGCCTCCATTTTTTATTACTTTTTTGGTCCTATTTTTAGTTTGAATCGTGTCAAGCCGTTGCTCGAACCCAGGGCACACGCATTTTGACTGTTCCAAAACCTAAAATGACGGACAAAGCGGAATGAGTTAGTTACGATTTGCGCAAAGTTGTACACGAACTATTTTCAGCTTTTGTGGTACAATTGTTTTCAAAATCTGAGGTTTATGACCATCTTGCTTTTTGCCGCGTTTTGGCTGAGCACCCTGTTGTCTTCTCAGAAGGAACATTTTGCATTCGGCTAACCTACGCGTGGGAAAACAAGCAGTATACCAATAGACTTCATATTGTTTGAGCTGGGTCAAGTGGAAAATGACAATAAAGTTCTTTAGGACTTTTAAGTACGCAGCAAGCCAGCCCGAGTCAGGCTATATTATAGCCTCTCGTTCAATGAAGAGTGTTGGATCCAGTTGGGAGAATTTATTTACAAATGCTATTGGAGACTGAAAGGATCAAACACACAATTAATACAAACTGATGTTTTTGGTAGCGACATCTTAAATTCATGTATCGTGTTCTTCATCCACTCCGCTTTCTCTGTAGTTTTAAGATAGGAAAGCAAGAGTCTTTCAAAATACCAGTGCTACTGCACGTTCCCATCCCTATATAAGGGCAACTACAGTTGAACGTCGATGGAAAAAACAAGTTATACGGATATAAGGCTTTTTCACATTCATGTGCAATGCGTTTATCCCACTGTTTTGGCGGGCCACTCGTCTTACAAATATTATGGATTCCGAGATATAAAACTGTTTTTGGCTTTTTTTTTATTTCATAATGATTTCCAGTGTTTACTTCCCATTGTTTTATCTGGGCGACGGGATTCAGTGATATTTGTAAGACCTGTAGCCCGCCAAAACAGTGGGATATACACACTGCGTATGGGTGTGAAAGTGCCTAATAGCTCATGCTGTAAACCTCTTCAACCAAAAAATATATTACATATTTCAAGAAACTGTAGCCAGCATCAGCACATTCCCCAAAAATTAATGTATATACGTAGTTTTGAAACTTGATCTTCTGCCCTTAATTTTACTTACAAAGAAATGTATGAGAAAATATGGAAAAGTGGACAGGAATCACCATACTATTCATTGGAAAATTACCCGGCGTCAAATCTTCATATCTCCGTCAGATTGCGGCATGAAACTTCATGGCCTTACTAATGTTAATGTGCTGAAGTTGACTCTAAAACCGTTTTTCCGATAAACTGAATATTAATTATGCCATGCTGGTGTGAATACGGTCTAATTAAGAGCAACAAGCAAAAAGCAAACACAAGCATCTTGAACAACTTTCTTTTCTTTCTGGTCACATCTGCAGTTGATGGCGGATTCACCAAATGGTCCGACTGGTCACATTGCCGCCATTCCTGTGGAGATTCAACACAGAAACGATTCCGTACCTGTACAAATCCAAAACCAAGGGGAGTAGGTAAAGACTGTGAGGGACCCAGAGAGGAATCAAGGAAATGTGCCCTGCCACCATGTAACGGTCAGTAATACCTTTGAAAATAATTATAATAGCAAAGCAATAGGAATAACAAAAAAAATAATAAACAATATTGATTTAAAACCTTTGATAAGTAAAGGATTGGTTAAGGAAAGTGTAGTGAATACTAAAATTATAACTCGAGGTTTCGGCGTCTCCATAACGCCATTTTCAATACAAAGTGATCAAATAAATGTAATGTTGTAAAGTTCAAGTCTCTAAATTTTCACATCAGCAATAGATCAAAAAAACATTTTCTCACGAATGGAGTCGCTTTGTACTTTAAGTGCTCGCTTGAGATTTTTTGTTAAAAGTATTTCCTTAATAAGGCAGTCAAACAGTAAGCATGTGAAAACTGTTGAGTAGATTAAGTGGCATGGGAACAGTGTCACGGTCTCTAAAGTGTCTACATACGGAGGACGCTTTTTGCCCGTGGCCTTCGACACAATAAATTTAGAACCAGCAATAATAAAAACAGCAAAAGAAGTAATAAAAGGTTTTGCAACGCTTTTACTTGATATCTCATTAAATAATGAAATAACAACAATAATTCAATAACTTATAATACGCTTTTTGGTATATTTATGCAAAGATTATAAAACATTTTCTTAAAAGAGATAATAAAGAAAAAACTGAATACTAGCTTCTACTGTCTTCCAGTAAGTATAACTTTTGGTAAGTCACGATTTATTTTTCTTTATGTTAAAGTATCAGATTTTGAACTTAAAACAACAAATTGCAGCTGGAAAAAGTGTTGAGGATTTAAATGGACGCAAGTTTTTTGATGGTTTTTACAAAATGTCTTAAAAACTTTTACATCTGTTGTCAGTTGATGGCGGGTTTTCAATGTGGACTGACTGGACGGAGTGTGGTAAGACTTGCGGCGACGCCATCCGGTCGCGTTCGCGTTCGTGTACCAACCCGCCTCCCAAGGGAAACGGGAAAAAGTGCGAGGGGCCCACGAAAGAAACCAAATCATGCGGTCTGCCCGAGTGTCTGGGTAAGTGAGGTATTAACTCGCAGAATGATTTAAAGTGCCCAAAACCTTTCGTTTTCAGTTTTCTTATCTAAAAGTGTGTATCTTAAAAAGAACATTTCGCAAAAAAAAAATTTTGATTTGAACAAAATGCGAATAATGAAAATGGCTGCCATTTTGGTACACCATATGCCGAGTCAAAGTGACGTAGATTATGGACGTGACGTTAATATTATGTAGATTAAGGAACACTGTTCCTCGTACAGCAACAACAGTGGGGTGTAAAAGTGCCAAAAAGATGTATTGCAGCTTGATTTTTGCTATCTGTTTCCTTTAAAACTTTCCTCCTCTGACAGAATTAGTTTTATTTTGATGCGACAGTGATGCAAGTTCCTTAATATACGTCACAGTGAGCTGTCATCCCTTTAATCAGCGACAAGGGTTGAACAAAGAAATATAGAGTTAAAAGTTTCGTAAAAATTCACACTTTTTAAGACAAAATTTTTCTTCGGAAATGTTCATTTTAAGATAAGTACTTTTAGATAAGAAAGCAAAAAACGAAAGGTTATGGGCACTTTAAACGTTGTTGCTATCACAAACGCAGTGGCCGAGCAGAAAGGTAGTAACCAAAAGGATGTTAGTCGACCGTGACCGCTGTGTTGCGTCTTTAAGCAAGATTCTTTGGCCGACTTGTTTCAGTCGACTCAGCTGTACAAATGAGTACCAGATTTGCTCGGCCTAGTTGTTCATAAGCCGATGAAAGAACATTGAAAGTGAAAAGGTCTTCTTTGCTTTTGTTTAGAAACTCCATGTATGGCTAAATTATAATGCTTCTTACTTTACAACTATGTTATATTTGGTGTGAGAAAAGCGAAAAGCCGCAGAATGGGAGGTTGCCTATTTCTAACACAGACCTTTTCTTAAAGATATTAACACTATTTCTTTATATAAGACAAGAACAGCAGAAAAAGTTTAGAATAACATGGACAGGTTTTTAAAACAATGTTCCTGATTTTTATACCTCTCGGAAATCATTTTCAGTAAATGGCTGGGTTCCTCTGGACTGTTACAACGACAAAGTCAGCAGTCGCCGTCTGCGAAACTACTACAAGTCCACAGGGATCGCATGGCCCGCTAAACCAACTGAAGCAAACTTGAAGCCGATGTATGATTCGTGTAAGGCGGGAGCGGAGCAGAGAGGTTACGATTATTTTGGAATCCAGTACATGGAGGAGTGCTGGGGAGATATGGATGTGAGTAATGCTACAGTTGAATGGGTTTTTATCAAATCAAGATAGATGTATCAGTTGTATGGTGAGGAACATGTTTGAGTTACCTGTGGCACCATCACTTTCAAAAACAACTGCAAAAAAGTTTAAACCGTACAACAACAGTTTATTATTATCTTCCTATTTGAAATAAAAAAGTGCACACTACCTACAAATAGCAAGCTAGTCTAGGCAGGTACTGTGAGGATGCTATTTACAACACAATAGATTTGTAAAAGAATAAAACAGAAATAACTATGTTTTAAGAAGGTAGCTATCTATGTGCCAATTAATAGAATCGCTGATTTCAAATAAGGCTTTTACAAAAGAAAAAAGAAAAGACAGTATTTCTACAATATACTAATAAGTTTCTCCACGTCAACATAATTATCTTGTTCTTTGAGTTTTAGAAGCAAGTTTGTTATTTGAAACAATAAGAAAAGATAACGATGAAAATTACAAGAAGAAGAAATATACCATTACTTATGCTTTTTATGGTCATGTGACTCTTAAAATATTTGACATGCTGTGATTTCAAACCCACTACACATGAAAGGCTGCCGCAACGTAAAATTTTTTCTGAAACTTAAATAAATGCGTATGAACCAATAGTGACGTCATCAGTTGCAAACATTAAATGTTAATATCCTAAACCGAAAGGCTATTGCGTCACTTGAATAATTACTTAACTTTTTACGTTTAGCTATCTATTTTTATTCTCAAAACGTAAATTCATCTAACTTTATATCGCAACAACATCTCAAGAGCCATAAAAGATTCTGACAAAACTGTCACAGCTCATATACATTTAGCAAGGTCTAACCACTGAAGTAAAAAATATTCTCTTCATATGCATTTTAAATCATATTAAGTCTATGGACGACATCACTGACGGTTTTTAAGAAATCCGCTGACCCGATGTTAAGGCTAATGTTTGCATGTAAGAGTATATGAGTTAATTGGAACAACTGCTTGGTTGGAAAATATGAATCGAGAAATTTCGGATTGTTCCAAAAATTTATTCTTATTCGGGAATAAGCCCAAATGAACGCACCGGAAATTGACAAACCCAATACGTAAGTAAATTTAAAACCTTACTACACCACGGAAAAATTTTGTAATGTGATTCACCACAGGGTCTTCGATATGACGACTTTGGAAAGTCTGAAAGTTTTGCCAAAGGAAAAGATGGCTATAAGGTTGGATTTAGGAGCACAAACTGCGTGTACGCGATTCGAGGTATGAACTATTAAGCAACATTCAAGATTTTGTACACCTTTTTTGTTACTCTGCAAGGTTTTGGGCAAAATGGCTAGTTAAGAAACCCAATTGAACTCGAATCACTTATCAGAGTGGCCATTGTAAGCATTATGGGTTGACAAATAATTAAATTTTAAACCCCTTTACCCATAACTTAAAAAGAAACAAAAAGATGTTATATCAAAGTGTCCATATCTTATAGGAAACAATAACGTGTGCCAAGTTGGTGTTGCGCCCGTTTGATCTCGAGTGCTTCATTTTACGTCCAATGTAATCCTAGTCAATCTGTGATTTTGCTCGTTTGTAATTGACACATAAAACTGTAAAATGAAGAGTACTAGCTGTAACCTTGTGTGACATGCACAATCTTGAAAGTAAAGCTTTAATAGTGTTCCATTAAACTGAAAATGAGACATCTCGGTTAAATGTATCAACTCCAAAAATGCTGTTTCCTAGTTTCCTAGTATTAAAAGGCCTTTGTAAAACTTTTTCTTACGTTTTACCTAAGCCAGTTATCTAATCTCATCTTATTGCAGTAGTTATAGGTTATCAATTTAACAATTAACTTACTTTAGAAACATTCTATAATGGGGTGCAGCGGCTGAGCGGTTAGCGTGTTCGACTCGTAACCCTAGGGACATGAGTTCGGGCAAAGGTCAGACCACTGTGTTGTATACTTCGGCAAGACACTTTACCCGACTTATTCCAGTCAACTCAGCTGCATGAATGAGTAACAGTTCTGATGGGGGCTAACCTGCGATAGATTAGTGTCCTGCCTGGGGGAAAACTTCGGAAACAGAAGATGATTGCCGGCCCAATGGGCCACTTAGGTTGGAGAAAGGAGAAATTATTATGAAAAACTGAAAGAGTGAAAAACCAAAATATTACAAACTTTATCAATTATTTTTTGCTTTAAAATTTAGTGTCCTTTGTTAGTAAAACTTGTAATTGGATTAAAAACGCACGTTGTATGTCAATCAGTACACAAAAATAGGAGCTTCCTGTCGAACAATGTGGCAAAACATCGCCGGTATCAAAACGTAACCGTTAGAAATTCATGTGCCACTTGAAGGACCTTATGCTGTGATAAAATACTGTTAGTTTCCCTTGCCTGGATGACAAGTGAAAGTTCTTTCATAGTTTTTGCCTTATTTATTCTTTATTCGTAGCTATTTACTTTTCTTTTTTCAGTGGATGGCGCCTGGACGAAATGGACAGAGTGGTCAGTCTGTGACAAGTCCTGTGGCGCAGGCGTTAGAATCAGGTCACGTGCCTGTACCAACCCCAAACCGAGGGGGCTTGGTAAGAAGTGCGAAGGTATTGCCAGAGAGTCCAAAGCTTGCAATAAGCCTCCGTGCATGGGTAAGAAAAGTCTGCTTTTGTCACGAACATTTATTTTTTATCTCTTGTTGCCGTATCAATTGTCTTGTAAACTGACAGTCTCTTCCATTTCATGTCATTTTATAGATGAGAAATGGGTGATGCTAGACTGTTACGAAGACAAAGTGTCTGATCGTCGTCTGAAGTATTACTACAAGTCAACTGGGGTAGAATGGCCAGCGAATCCAACCAAGGCTAACCTTAGACCTATGTACGAGTCCTGCAAAGAAGGAGCTGAGAAGAGGAAGTTTGACTACTTTGGCATTCAATTTAAACATGAATGTTGGGGAGATGACATTGTAAGAAGATTGAGTACAGATGTTTTTTCTATAATAAGAGTTGTATTGATTACAATAGATTTCATCAACATTATTATATTCATCATATTACAAGCCATCATCATTATCATCATCATCAATACAATTATCATTAGCATCATCATCATTGCTACCATCAACGTCATCAGCACTATCATCATCACCATCATCACTACCATCATAATTATCTACATCATTATCACCATTATCATCATGACCATCATCAACATCAATATCATCATTTTCATTACCACCATCATCATAATCATCATAATCACCATTATCATCATTATCATCATCATCATCATTAGCAATATCATTACCGTTGTCATCATTATCATCATTATGTTTTCCTCTTTGTATCAGGATGCAGATTACAAAAAGTTCGGAAAGACAGATTCCTTTGCTACTGGCCAGGACGGGTTCAAGGTTGGATTTCGTAGCACAAACTGTGTCTACGCAATCAAAGGTACTAATAGAACTTGATTGCACAATAATAGCAATGGTGTTAATCGTAATAACAATAACTAAGACTATCGAAAATAACACATTTTTAAGCTGGATGAAGAGGGTTGATCTAAAAAAAGGGGAAAGGATGGACGTGCCGCAGCAGCCAAAGGCGAAATATCTCAGAACTAGAGTGTTAAAACAAGAACTGGGAAAATAGAAGTGTTTGTATATTTTATCTTTCCAAACCCCAATTCAGTCAAATAAACACTTCCACTACAGAGGTTCCTACACCACCAACAGTGTTTTGAATCCCGCCAGGAGCTACCAGAGAATAACTTATAAGATTGGCCCAGATACTCATGTGCAGGACATTTTGATAAGTTATTGTCATGCTTTATTTCCTCACACCCTCGTGCTTTGCTAAGCAGGTTTAGGACGTTTTTTGATACTTATGGGCTCATTTGTTGTCTGAATTTATCATTTGTAGACACTGAAAATACAGCGGGTTTCTAGGGACCCAAGCTCTTTTCTCATTAAGGTGGGACTTAACCTAAAGTGCGCTTTGTGGCCACTTTTCCTCATGTTTCTTCCGATATCTCCGACTTCTGGACTCTTGATGATACCACTTTGTTCTTAATTTCTTGTCCATTTACTTTGGAGTTCTGCATAATGGTACAAAATGGATCTAAAATTAGAAATAACAAGAGTAAAACAATAGTTTAGTATCATTTATAATAGTATATATCGGCATCAGTGTGGAAATTTCCAGTAAAAGATTGTCCGCTACTGTTTCAAAAAGGATGTCTCTTGTAGAGTCACGCGTATCCATGCCCATATCACTCTGTAAACAATTGAAAATAAAGTCTTTTAGTTTGTTAGGAATAACTGCAAAAAAAGTGGCAGACTGACACAACAAGAATGGAAAATTTCGAAAATTTATCACAAAGTCCAGAATTTTAAAGCCGTATAGAGAGGATTTTTTTTCTCAAAAATACTAATCGTATATCTATGATTATTAGGGAGTCCAGAGTACTTAACTGTTTTTAACCAGTATTTGCGTTCTTTTTGTGCGTGTTTTTTGTTTAGTTATCCTGGCTTAATACACATTATTCCTCTTTTGCGACCAATATCATCGTAATTCTAAACTAGTGGTGATGTGACTGGATTAGTTCGTTACCTTCAGATTGCAAATATTCATTTTTACTAAAAATAATTAATGCATTGCTGTAACTAATGGAGGTACTTGTAAACAAATAATTCTTTTTGTTGAATTGTGTGAAATTAAGCTATCTAGGAACCGAACAAAAAAATAAAGTATTTTTAAGCTTTACAAAAACACTAGATAAAACTTTAAAACTGGAGTGGGTGCAATAATGGTCAGATATGATAATCTCAAATGGAGGCGAGGTTACCAAGCCAAGTGAGCTTTTTATTAGGAGGGGGTGAACCCCTAATTATGGTATAGTTTTATTGTATTTAAAGAAGATTTCTTGCTTTACAGCTGTCCTCAGCAGCCATTTCCTTGTAAGTTAAACTGTTAAAATTTCTGTAAAGTTATACTTACCACCACTGTTATCCAGTATTTAGCTCCCAAAGTGGTAAATAAACAATTTCATTTCACTTTATACCAGTGCCACAAACAAGCACAAAAAGCTTTCGGAACTATTGTACGTTGTTCTTCTCTATTACAAAGCAAATCAGTATGAGAAATTGTATTTGTTTCTGTTTTACAGTTGACTGTGGTTTCACCAAGTGGAGCGAGTGGTCGAAGTGCACCAAGACTTGTGGACCGGCCAGTAAATCGCGCACTCGTGAGGCGACTAACCCACCACAGAGGGGATTGGGAAAGAAATGTGAAGGGCCGTTACGCGAGACGAAGGCTTGCAGCAACCCTGACTGTGATGGTAAGATAATTTTAAAGTTCAGATTAATATGCTATTATTTGATGCTGGAACTGAAGAGCTGAGGAATGAAAAAAAGATGTATGTGGCTCTAAACAGCAACACAATTCAACAAATTTTTTTTAAAGATTCTACATTTGCAAGATTTAGACCTCCAAATACAATTTTTATTGTTTTTTATCAAAATTCAAAAAAGCTTTGTAAGAAAGATAAACTATAAATACCATACTTGATTGTGTTGTGGAAGTAGATTCGGTCCCTTTCTAGCGGTTAGGACAAAAGGAAATTAAAAGAAATATTAGTTGACAAACGTATAGGACAATGGGCAGCCCAAGTTTGATTTAAGCTCAATGCTGTATCAACTGAACAAGTTAGGGATTCATTTCAATTATTCTAATTGACAAAGCAAAGATCTTCTCGTCTTCTCCAGCCGGCACTGCAACTTAAACAGAGCTACAAACATTGAAAGCACTACATATCTAAAAATCCCCACCCACTGTACCCTATCCCATTCTCTCGGATCCTTATATACTCCAACTTTCAATTGCTCTTCTTCATCTTCCCTCGAACGACCCCTCTTCCTTTCCCTTCTGATGCCCATATTAGCGCAGTACTTGGGAATTAATATGCTTTCATTCTCAATACATGTCCAATTCATCTCCACCTCTGTTCCCCTTGAATTGTGACAAAACAAGACAGACACAGCATTGGTGTAAGAAATGTTTAACAAGGATCTTTTACGCTTTGTGTATCATAATTTATTTATTAAACAGTACAAGTTCGTTCACCTTTGATAAAATTGCGTTGTAACAGAAAATTCTCTCCTTGATGTTTAAAATGATTTCCATAAAGCAATATGAAATTTCATCTTAAAAATTCGAATTATTTTTATCGCTGTTTTATAACCATGCAGTTTTCGCTAGCAATAAGCTGACTGATGACATAGAGCATAAATAATCCAGATCGATAATGTAAACTTTATAGGCTACATTGTACAACACCTACACGGACGCTGTGGAGGACACAAACTAACAACTTCGATCAATTTAAACATTTCAAAACCAAACATGGTCTTATCATACCGAAAATATAAGTAACCAATGAATATTTTTAAGAAAATACAACAAGTTTGACGGTTTCATTTTTGAAATGTTATTTGTTAAAGAAAAGACTTCTTAGTTACAAAGTCACTCTGTAAAGGCTAAATTCTTTACATAACAATGCTTTTTGTTGAAATTTATTTTGGGGAATTCGAGTTAAAGAAGGTTTAATTTATCGGACCGTTAAACTGTACAACAAGCTACCGAGGTTTTCCAGTTATAGAGATTAAAAAAAAGTAGAGGCACCGTTATTTAACGTCGGTAGTTCCTTCAGCTCTCAGAGAGTGCTGCTATCAATGGTTCGCCCTATACCCCCTCCTTCTGTCAGTGCTCCATTTTACGGGTATTCAAAGCTATAGCTACACTGATCAGAAGAAAGTCGAAACAGACGTGCAGTCACCGGGGATCAAACTAAGGACCTCTAGCTCCGAAGACCGCGCACTAACCGACTGAGCTACGCCTGTTCCTCAAATACTGTACAATAAATATATGAGGAAAACCAAAGAGGAAATTTAGTTTTGCTTCGAGTTAGCGGGGAATTGAGTTATAGAGGCTTTGAGTTATCGAGGTTTAACTTTACTTACAAAGATTTTCAATGTTGACAGAAAAATGGGTAAATCTTGGTTGTTGGAAGGACGTGGTTGGCACGCGTACTCTGCCTCATTACTACAAGTCCACAGGGGTGCCATACCCAGAGCCTGACAATGAACATAACCTCAAGCCAGTCTACGACTCGTGCAAAGCGGGAGCTGAGAAGAAGGATTTCTGCTACTTCGGTCTCCAGTACAAAGAGGAATGCTGGGGAGGTGGAGAGGTAAAAAAAAAAAAAAAACAGTTTAACATTTTGCTGTTACCTGTAAGGCTTAGTTGAGTTTCTCAGCCCATAGATAACCCTTATCTTGCTACATTTTTAAAAATCAAAGACGTAATTTCTCAACAAAATTACAAACTTCAAAATTTTGTGAAGCAACGGACATTTTCAGTATCTACTTGTCAAAATAAAGAGAATGAATGGTCATTTTGTAGGTTTTCACGCAGTGGTTTTAAAGTTAGAACATTTTTAGTTTATGTAAAACCACTTTTAGCAGGACAGGGGTTAATATACAGGCTGGTTATAAAAGTCGGCAAACCTAAAAAGGGAAATACAAAGGTGCTTTGTTCTTTGATGTTAGTTGAACCACGACTGTGCACAATCTTCGTTTTAAGTGTTAGTCAGAATGTTTTGGGTGGCTACTTATTTATTTGCATTTCAAGACCTTTTGCATTTTGTGCACGGTCAAGACAAGACAACAACAAAAAACCAACAAAACAAACAGTAATGGTTTTAAAGTCGGACCGTATATATTAGCTACGCTCAGTCTCAGCATTATTTTTGAAAACTGGATTACAACCAGACATAAAATCCTTGAGAATATGAAAACTATTCATCTGAAAAGATTTTGCTGTCATTTTGCAGCTCCTAAGCCACAAAAATTGTGGAAAGAACAAATCTTAGTTTTCAGACCCGAAAATATCAAAATATTAGTTATGATCATTGAAAATCATACGAGTTAATAAATTTCTTTACAAACAAATTAAAGAATTTTGCTGTGTTTTTTTAATATACTCTCTCTTTTCATTTTAAACAATACTTGATAACTAAGAATAAGTAAATGTTAGCGGATAAAGTTTTCTAAAAAGTCAGATAACTTAGTGAAGCTCCCTGTCATGAAACAGGTACCAGCCTCGCCCAATCCGCTGCGTTTCAACACATGCCCTTCCTTCACAACATCTTCCACTCCCAATGAAAAATAGCAAGTCAGAAATAAGACCCTGTTACGATTTGTTGATGAACCTAGTACTAGCAGCAGTAACCACTGGAGTTAGTAAAGTTTGCTGAATTTTCTGCTATGAAAGACCGCTGAATTAGCAGACCATATCTCGCAAGCAAAGTCTGTTTCTTTGCATAAAACATATTTTGATAGAATATCTGACCGTTAATCAGGGGGTTGCGGGCTCGATTCCCGTCAGTGACTCAGAATTTTTTCTGATCACTCAAACTTGAAAAGCAGTTTCCTTCATTCAATAAATACAACGCCAAGTTGCAAAAAATTCTATATTAATATTTTTATAGACATTTTCATTAAACACATTAATTAGGGCATACAGTTGTATGACAAAAGTAAAAACCAGAAGCCACTGATTTTTTGTTACCGTATTAAATTTCATTTAGATTATCTGATTATCTAATTATCATAATGTGAAGATTTAAGGTGCTCCATACAAGAAATACGGTCCTACTCAAACACATGGGACGGCCACTGAAAGTCGTTGTTCAGGTCGTAAAACCAACTGTAATCCATATTCCGACCGGGATACAGTTGCGCAGTTGTTGCCCGCGCGCCGAAACATCACCAAATTAAATTTCGATAAAAGGGAAAGTCTAAATATATAACAGAGCACTTAATTAATGTATAGTCCCTCGGGAAACAAGTTAGTTTTGTTTTCTCACGAGCCCTGATGTTTCATCTCGGGAAACATTGGGACTCTCGGGCAAACAAAATAAACTGTCTCCCTGGGGACTATACATTAAGTGTATAATGTTGATTTAGGGTGCTTCATACAAGAAATACGGTTCTAATCAGACATTTGGGACGGGCATTGATAGTACCCTGTTAAAAAACACAAAAACAACTGACAAAGCTTTGTTTTAATCTAGGGTGCTCCATACAAGAAGTACGGTCCTTCCAAGACATTTGGGACGGGCACTGATGGCTACAGCGTCGGGTACCGAAGCACGAACTGCGTCTGGGGCAAGAGGAGTAAGTAACAGCAAGTTTATTCGTGTCATCCAAACGAACGAAACTGATTTTTACAACACTTTAAAGTACAAATTTTTGGCTAGGAAGAAAATTACATCAAAACAGAGATGGTTTAGCATCTTTTTCACCTTCCAACACATTCGTCCGAAAAAATTAGTTTCAATGCCCTGGACAGGACTCAAGCCCCGTCTCCTGGTTACTAGTCAGGCGTGGTTTGCTATATCATGTCTACAATATTTTTGGTGGTAATAAAAGTTATAACGAAGGGCACTGGCTCCCTGAAATAACTATAAAGCTAAACGCGTCGTGTTGCCATGTTAGCCTATCAACAAGTTCCCATATTTATACCCAGATTCCTTACAAGCACATCTTGGTTGGTTAGCAACAGCTACGGGTACAACATAGAGACGGACCAGTTGATTTCGTGGGGGGAGTGGAAGAATTTGTAAAAAAATTTGCAGGGCTACCCCCGACAGAAAAAAATTTCATACCGAAATTTTATTAAGATAATGTATGTAAATTGGCAAAGAATATTTTTTTCTGAACCTTGACTGAAATCACCCTTCCTTTCCTCCCCTCCCCCCTCCTCCCCCCCCCCCCACGAGATCAACTG
>JAOBRD020382665.1:0-19805 GCA_027575215.2 Hydrozoanthus sils
AGGGGGGAGGGTGAAGGGGGGAGGGGACGCAGGATCGAAGGGCTTATCAGCATATTTTCAGTAAAAATGCAGAGTCAGTAATCAACATGTAAAACCATTACTTGGGAATGTATACAAATTGGCAAGAAACTTACAAAGGTTATTTCCAAGTTCAATAACACATATGAATTTCCAATTGACATCATTGGTAAGGGTATAATTAAGTTATCTCTTCCACTGTACCATGCATTCCACTGTGGACAATAACTGTGCAGCTAAGCCCTTTCCAGACAACTTCGGTAAGAGCTTTGACAAGCAAGTGTGCCACTAAAATTAAGTTAGCAATCTGATATTTAAAACTAAACCAAGAATTCTCGATTGTACAAAAATAATAATAATAATAATAATAATAATAATAATAATAATAATAATAGTAGTATATATACTTACCTCAGCAGATTTTTGCTCCACATTTTCATCAACGCTTGTTCCAAGTTCTGAAAGAGTTGCACGCCGACGAACAACCGAATCCTCCTTACTTAGTTTTCTTACGGTATGTTCTTTTCTTTCTGATTTTTCTGGATCTTCAGCCTCATTTTCACCAGCTTCTTCACCATCGCTCGCTTTTTTGTCATCTTTCTTCTCTTCGCCGCTATTATCGCCATTGTTGTTTAGCCCCAAAGCTGAGGCCTCTAAATCTTTCTTCGCAAAATCATCTGTAACGATTTCCTTTAAACTGCCGTCTTCTACATCTTTATTATCTGCAATCTCGATAACAGTTTCTCGAGCCTTTTCCTTTTGCGAGTCTTGTGAAGGGGTCAAATCGACTTCCTGAAACGAACTCTCTGCAGGAATAGATTCCCCGTGTTTCTTTTTCGTCTTCTTCTTTTTTTCCCGGGATTTCTCTCTAACTGCCTCCTCTTCTCCTAATTCACTGGTTAAGCCCAAACTAACTTCTGTTGTATCTTCTGCAACACGCTTTTTCTTTTTCCTTCCTTTCCCCTTAGCCTTCTTCGCGACTTTCGAGCTCGCTCGTTCTGGGCTCAAGTCCTCGGGATCAACATTTGATCCAGTTTCTTCGGCGTGTTTCTCCATGATTTAAAAACGTTCTACGAATTTCTCACGCTTGACAAAATGAACTTCAAGAGAAAAGCATCACAAATTTAAATACGGCGAAATTGCAGAGAAAACTACAACCCGGTTGAGTTAATTCTGCAATAGTGAATCACTGAATGGACTATTTTAAAACAATTGCGTTGGTTACGGGTTAAAAACAGTTTTTTGTTCGACGTAGCAAAAGTTGTACTACAATCCAAGATTGTTCAAAACCTGTCAAAGCTCCCAAACTAAGAGTTAATTCCAATAATGTACATCTTCGTTTGTATTCTGGCCATCTCTTCGAGGTAAATTTTTTAGTCCGACAACACAAAAATGTGACTGTAGTGGAGTTGTGACGTCACACATGTCACGGTTTGTCGCTCGCCTTTTGTTCACACAAAAGATCTGGTGACAACAGAACCAAGGCAACTGCACAAAACATAAACAAAAGCATGCTTTATGAAACACGATTTTTTTTTCCCTAAGAGTACCTGTACTACGTAAAGAGCCTTACAAGAATTTAATGGCTTGAAAAAAATATTTTTAAACAATTTCTTACCAAGGTCTTTAATTTCTACTGACGCGACACAAGATAAATCTCAGGTTCTCGATATTAATTACCCAAACTTTTACTAGCTCTATTTACCCTAGTTAGTACCGGAAGGCGTTATTGAGTATAGCTGGCTTCAAGTTTCGCTATAATATAGGCTTCGAAGGGTCGGGAGAGGAAATAATGCTTTGTTATATATAATTAACTGACTCCCACACGTAAGAAAGGTTCAAAGGTATTTCTTTGGCCTTAGGCAGTTTTCTTCGCAACTTTGAACTTTTGCCTTTGAGTTTGACTGGATGCCATCTGCTGAATCTTTTCGCTTTCCCTTTCTATTTGGAGCCGCGATTCTATAGAAACCTTGGCCTGATCGGGGAAAGACGCCCCAAAGTCGCTGATATCTTCGAATTGCTCCTTATTTTGCTCGTGTTCTGATTTTGTATAGATTTTCCATTTGCCTTTTGCGAAAAACTTCATAAGCTCTGTATCTACTAGACGGCATTTTTCCCGCTTGTTTTTCTGACAAATGCCCGATGAACCTCACCCTAGAGTCCCGGGGTAGAATGTTCACCGAAAAAAAAATCAACCCCACGTACCTAGGCGGGCAACCCGCTCCGAGAAGACGGGGTGCCCGCCCGAGAGGGGTCCCCGGACACAGTGCATGTGAAAGCAACCTGGCAAACAAGGGACTAATAGATGCAGACTGTTGGAAACCCCACTGAACCGGGGTACCCAGCTACTCGCGGGTCGCCCATCCTCCACGTGAACAGGCCGGCACTAAGGTTGCAGGGAATCAAAGTCTTAAGTGTTTATATCAGTACAAGCACTCACTTCTAACATGGGTAATTAAATATTTCTGGTAACAGAACCCCACAACAATGTAATCGATGCTAACAAAAATATATGGCTTTTTGGTGTTGGACAGAACAAAAATCCAATAAAGCTGACGACTTTAAGAAATTATATACTAGAGCCTTGCTTTTGAAAACGTGACAAGTGACAACCAAATACGTCCCTAGACCGGGATTTTCGACGTAACTTGGAACCGGGGGGAGGGGGGAGTGTCCGCGGCCTGTAACTCTAGAACGATAAAAGATATTGAAGCCAAACTCGGAGGTTAGGTAGAGTATCATAAACGAATAAATTTTGTGTAGTTTGCTTGAAGTGAATTGTAACTGTGACGTCATTATGACGTCATAATTTGGGAAAAACTCAAATTTTTCACGACCGTACTCATTTATTTAAAACTTAAGTTTTGTGAAAATGTTTTTTAATGAATAAAACAGTCCAAGACCTCTGAAGTCTTCTTTGAACTGCGGTTGTGTTTTTGATTATATTTCTGTTTTTTGTTTTTCAGCTTATTTCATTTCAAGGAGGGGGAGGGGGTTGTGAAAAAATATTGCTGGATTTCGAGAATGTATTTAAAAAAATTCAGATTGCAAATACTCTTGAGAAAAAGAACAACATAACAAGACATATAACTATATAGCTGTGATGACGTTCATTGTTATGGTTAATTTCGAGCATTTTCAATTACCTATGTCGTCATAAATTTAAAAGATATCGATTTATTTCTATAACATAAAACAAACAAATTGACTTCTCGGCTAAAAGGTTTCTTTTGGTTCTTATTTGTGAAACTATACGACAATGGTATGAAAAAGCCAGGTATAAAAAATGAAAAACATACCTCCGAAAAACGGTTACCATGGCAATTAGATAGCTATAAGACTGCCTGTAGTCCCCTGTTTTAGTAAACTCGCAGACTAAGTAGATGTTAAGACTAGCTATCCTGGGAAAAATTTCAATCTTCAATTAATAATCTTAAGGTAATTTTAAACCAGGAGTTATTTTTTTAGGATGGAAAATTCTTATGCCTTGATATATTTTTTAAGTCATCCCTACCTATTTAGCCCGGGGTACCGGGGTTTCGGAATCGCGACCTTAGGATCACGAGCCCAACCTTGCAACGGTCACTGCGCCACCGACATTTGAAGCTGAAAGGAAAGGTCATTTCCAAAGAATGGAACCAAAAACAGAGGAGGGGCTATATTCCCCTTGCCCCACGGCTCAGAAGACCAAGCTGTAAATGAGGTTCCCGCTTCCCAACTGTTTAATACTCTAACAAGAGTTGAGTCCACTGAACAGCTTATAAATATTTTATTTATTGGTTCTACACATTAACAGTTTTCATGTTATATACAAAAATAAATCTTTAAGACATTAAATACAATTTTCTCATGTAGAGACAAGTTGCAGAGAAGACGAGGTCGCTTTCTGTCTTAGAACTATCTAGAGTCGACACCATAACATCTATCATCACATTTGTGAAGGATAAGAGGGGGGGGGGTAGGGTCGGGGGTAGGAAGAGGGCTAAGCCAAGAGTGGGGCCTTTGCTGAAAATCTGTGCATTTTTTTCTACCAAAATATCTCCTAATAAAGTTCCCTTAATTTGGCGATTTTTTTGACATGGTCAAAAATTAAGGAATTTCGCGATTTTTTTTTGACATGGTCCTTCACAAATGGTAGACGATAGTTCAACTACATTACCTAAGTCTCAAGTTAAGGCAAAGAGGATTTAAAGAATTGGGACAACACACAGTCTAATTTGGAATACAAAGGCAATCAGAAAGACAATTTGTGTTTTCCAACATGCAATAATTCTATATTTTATATTCTGTCACCACATAAAATTAGGTATTTTTAAGTCTCCATGGGTCAGTTCTTTCCCCATGTATCTTACTGCTTTAACAGAAACTAAATCCATCAAAAGTTTTAACCAATCACAAGCTGACAGAATGACCAATCATATGATGGTCTTGTATCCTGAAGCAACCAAAAATTTTATTAAAAGCTACATTTTGATTGGTCGACTGAGAATGGAATGTCCATCTCATTAGGGTCAGTTGGTGACAAAAGTGCTGGTACAAAGAATACTACATTGCACCATACAGCAGTTAATATATGGACTGGTTACAAAGGCTGGCAAACCTCAAAAGGGAAAATCTAAATGAATGTACAAAGATGCTTTGTTGTAGGTTTAAAACACTATGGCACTGCCAACTTCATTTCAGGTGAATTTTATAAAATTGTTTTGACTGGCTTTTAGTTGACTTGCACTTCAAAACCTTTTGTATTTTAATCAGAGTCAAGCCCAATCAACAAAAGAAAACAATGAACAAATACATACAGTAATGGTTTCATAACCAGTCAATCTATTAACTACCACTGTACTACTTATTTTGCATGGTCATTCGAAAAGTCTTCAAGAAAAGTTTCCAAGAGTTTAAGCATATGTAGGAGTCACAACTTTAAAATTTCTAGCAACTGGAGTTGTTTCTAAGACACCTAACCCCTCGGGCATTGAGATATTCACAAGGTAATTTTTTTCCCTAAATACAATATATAATTAAGATTTGTCTTTAGAATGGGTAAAACTTGCTACCCAATATACTGGCCATGCAACAAGTCTCTTTCAGACAACTATTCACAGAGATGGCATACACATTTTCTCAAATAATTATATTTTTATAAAAAGTTATTTAATTTAAAAGGGAAAAACAGAATAAGAAAAATTTGGTTAATTAATAGCAGCTTTTTGTTCATATTATAACAGGAAGGATTTTTGACCAGCAAAAGTTCTGGTATTTCCATGTTCCATTGTAACACAGTCTCACTAACTAGTCACCAAGCCATTAAAGAATTCAATTTTTCAGCCATTAAATTTTTCTACAAAGACGCATGCAGTTACATTTTTGATGCAACCAAGCTAACATGCAATTTGGATTTCATTAAAAAAGAGCTTCAATCCCTTTGGCAGTTTGTATAACTTGTTCAATGGCACAGTTAAATTTCTTCCAGATTTGTTGCGATGAGTTATAATTTGGTAGAGTTGCTGCAAATGAATAAAGGTCCTTGTAAAAACTTCATCCAATGTAATGCAAACATAGCCTAGCTTATAATTTACTCACTGCAGAGAAGTAAAATTTATTTAAATAAGAAAGCACTGACGCTTTTCAGTCTTGGTAGACTTTAGAAATCAAGACCACCATTAAGATAATGTACTAAATCCTATCCTAATCCCATTAGACATAAACACTATGCTTGAAAATCATCCATAACTTAAAACAATTGTTTTCCATAAAACTCTGTATAATACAACATATATATATTACGTTCAGACAGTCATTATTGTTACCGTTATACTTAATAAATATAATATATTGGTAGATATAGATTCGATTTTGCTGAAGTAATCTTACACTGATGTTGAAATTTCGGATAACCGTCGTTGCAACATAGCTTTGTACTGTGAGTATCTGCAAAGAAAAAAAGACAAGAGGAAGCAATTTTAGAATTAAAATTCTTAGTTTTTAGTTTTTAAGTTATTAAGAGACATGGCAAGACTTGAGAGGAACGAAAGGGTTATGTTGAGATGGATGTGCAGCCTGAAACCCAATGATGAAACCAGCCTAGATGAGATACGGGATAGACTCAAGATTGTGACCCTTGAGACAGCCTTTCGTAGAGCAAGGCTTCGATGGTTTGGGCACACTGAGAGGACACCAAGCCCAATATCCTCAATCAAGAAATTCAAAGTTGCGGGACAAAGGAGGAGAGGAAGACCCAGGAAAACATGGGATGAGGTGGTAGCTGAGGATCTCAAGACCCTGCATCTTCCACCAGAACTGGCCACCAACTGGGCTGCATGGAGGACGACTGTGAACCAAAACACCATGCAACTTCATACCCGCCCCCAAGTGGATTAATGACATAAACAGATAGTGAGTGAATGAGTGAAGAGAGAATGTCTACATTAAACCAAATTTAATACACCAAGAGGGGTTTGGAGAAGAACGGTTCTTTACAAATACAGACATTGTCAAAACAAAAACCTTAATGATGGGCTCCAGCCAGTTAACTTTAACAACTATAAATTGAAGTCTTGTGTCCAGCTGTCTCAAAGTTGACAGCTTAGTTGGTGCTCTCAATAACCTTGCTTTAACAGTAAGCTACTTTAAACAATATCTTACAAAGCTGGTGGTTCCAAGAAGGACTGTGAGCAAGAAAAAAGACAGATAGACAGACACCAGTCACCACCAGGGTTAAATTTGAGAACACTTATTTCAATACTCCGAAGTCCTTAACAATAGTATATGTACTATTATTAATTTTTGACTAAGTTTCAACTCTATATGGGCCTTATTTGGGACTGTACTATTATTAATTTCTGGGTTTCATAAATCAAGCATCTCCACTGCAGGTTTTCAGACTAGCAATATTCTTCTTCTGGGACACAATGCTCAGTGTTTACATTCGTAAATCCTCATTTTTGACAAGAAGCAGCACCCATCTCCAAGAAAAAGTTATTTCATACGTTTTTTTTATTATTAAATATTATGGTTACTTTACAACATTGCATTTGAAATCTTTCCACCCTATACTACTGTTCCATTCCATACTATATTATTAATTTTGAAAGATTTTTCCACCCTGTACCACTATTCTGCTCTGTACTACTATTAGGGACTTCAGAGTATTGTCTTAAGTGGGGCAAACCTTTCTTTGATTCTTTCAACCTCTCTCTCTTCCTCTTCCTTAAATTTCTTCAAAAAAGCCTCTAGTACTGGAACAGAGAAATGGATGTACTGAGCGACCTGCAGAGAAGAAAAACGTCGTAGTATAAAGTTCATCATTTTACCACCACAATCATCTGACATCAAAACTACATATTACTCTGCTATTATTCTCATCATTGTCACCATCATGTTCATCATCAATCCACTTTTTCACAACCACTAATAACTATCATTGCAATTGGTTAATCTAAATACATATAACCTACAAAGGGTGACCAGGGTGAATACTGTTAGTAGTACAGTTGTTATAAATAACCAACATCATTCTCAATCTTTTTCCGATATCATCACATTTGTAAACCATATTATCACCAGTATAACATCATCACCATCTTTATCACCATCATCACTATATCCACCATTATCATCTTCATTGCTATCACAATTGCAACCATCACCATCACTATCATCATCACTATAACATTGTCATTACCATCTTCAACACTGTCACTATCATCACTATCATCATCACCACTGTCATCATCATCCCCATCATCATCCTCATCATCACCATCATCACCAAGTGCCATCATCGTCATCCCTACTATTGCCATCTACATCATCAAGTGCGATCATCATCACTATCATTATCATCATCACCATTACCAGTCTTCACCATCATCTCCACTACCACCATCATCACCATCACCATCACTACCACAACCACCACCGTCATCATCATAGGTCTTACCTCTGCAGAAATGTCGTTTGCTTCATCACTTCCCATTATATAAAGTTTGACAAGTTCCTGTTGTGCCAAAAAAATTGATACTTTCAACCCAACCATGTTGGTAAGTTCTCCCATCTAGAGACTATACTTTTTATGGGACAAGTTAGGGAGAATTCCGCTTTTCATCTTTTAAAAGTAGTATGTACTTCGCTCACATGTAATGTACATGTTTGTTTGCATGGGTACACTTGGCTATTAAATAAATTCTCATTTTCTCATTAAAAATTGCCTAGTTTTGTGTTTGTGTAGGGAGAAATTACATGTTGATAACTAACTAGGAAATCAATGTGCTGAGGTTAATTCTACTTTAATTTCTAAAACTGTTATTGTATATATAATCAATTAAATTTTAAATTTTCAAACACAAGTGAAGCATTAATGTTGCCAGGGTTTGTATGTACTTAGTTTACATTTAATTTTTATATTCCTCTCATTAAATTTTCCAAGAGAAACTGAGATTTTATAATACAAAAATTTGATATCATGAAAAATCGGACTGAGTGTCTTCCACATTGAGTTTATCTTGGGTCTTCATCAAAATTGGGTTCGACCATAATATTATTTGAGATTTATTATACTAACTTCAATGTGTAATTACCTCATTAGCTCCCAGAAGCAATCTGCACAACAATGGGTACTCTTTATCATTCAACTGACGAATTGCTGCAGATGAAAAACCATTGAAAAATGCATAAGAACAAAATGAATTACAAACAATTCAAGTTTTACTTGTCTTAGAATGAGCTTTAAATGTTGGCCCATAGCCAGGTAATTTTGCAGGGGGTGTGAGGGAGGGGGATGAATGAGGAGATGGGCAAAACTTGTGAGTGCTGAAGGTGTGAGACTCTAGGAGTTCTGGGGGCTCCCCGTCGAAAACTAGGTTGTCTGAAACTAAGAAGGAGGCAGCCAGAACAAACTTAAAACATGGACAATATTCAATGTCTCGAACTGCAAAATCTTTAAAATTTCAGAGAACAGGTTTTTTTTAGTTCCATTATTTTGTACTTCACAAACCGTGAATCAGAACATAACTTTTATTAATATATATGTGTTTTTTAGATTTGCACTTTCTTAAATCACTCTATAACTGTCTTAAATTTGGTGCACTTGGGATGTTGCTTTCTTAAATAGTTGGTTAATGAAATGGTGGACCTTCGCAGCCTGGGGGGATGTGAGTGCACTCATTGCACCCTACCTCCTGAAGTGGTTAAGTGAAGGGGGAGAGGGCATTGAAAAATGTGCCAGTGCTAAGGCTTGAAAGTATTCCCAACTCCTCCACTTGAGAAAAATAATGCATTAATATAGCAGTAACACAAGTAAAACCCACACTATACAGTTGTTATGAAAAGTTTCAAAATGTCATGACAGATATATACCAACATAAACCATGCTTTGTTTATCCAGGACTAAGAGAAACACTGCAGATCTTGAGATCAATTTACAAACCAGTTAACCTGTTGCAACAATAAGGAAATATGATAAAGTCTCAACCAACCAGTTGTGACCTATGGGAATCAACCTACCTCCATTATCATATCGAGCATAAATGTTAAATCTCCTTGGATTATCTGTGATCTGTTGATAAACAATATTCCTTTCAGTCTGAGTAAGTTATATATAATTATCAAAACTGCATGGGAACTCTCAAGAGCTTGTTACTATAACAAATGTAAAACATGCAAACCTGAAATTTTGCCAAAAGCATTTTAACAACTTCTCTTGTGGGGATTCTACTTGATAACCTCAGGTTTGTTGAAGTTCCATAGGGTGGTATAAAGGAGGTTTGGCGCCTCAGCTGGTTTAAGAGAGAATAAATTTCATCATAGTTAAAACTGCAATAAACTGAAGAGTCTAGTGCAAAAATGGCATAAGAGACTTTTGATGGACTTATATCATTTCTCCCCTAATATCTCTTCATCAACCACTGGGAGAATCTAGCATTTTATACAAAGTTACTTAATACATCCTTCTTGCTGCACTAACTAGACCCTTCAATTATTGTGCAGTACCTAATTAGTTGTGAACTGATCAGTATAACTATAATACAATGATCATTACACAGTCTATTTATAACATGTTCAAGTGATTATTATACAGTCAAAATTAATGGTTATTATACAAAGTCAAGTGATAATTTAATGGTCACATGATTATTATTACACAGTAAAGTGATTAACATGATCATTGTGATTTTGTGCACTAAGATTAGTAAATCTGAGATCCATAATGCACTGTATGAATCATTATTAATAGTAAAATGGAAAATCATCTTTTTCTCTAAAAAAATCTTAGAAATAAATATCTTATTAACCCTATTGGTCAGCAAGCAAGTAACATTTTTCCAATGCACTGTTATTTTTAAAAAATGTTTAACAGGGTTTTCAAAAGTAGAAGTAGGCACTCTTGCCTTCCACTTTATGCAACAAACTAAGACTTTATTTTGAAACTATATATATTGAGTGTTTTACGGTACTTCTCCATACTCCTATAAATTATTTTGGCATTTATCTCACCACTGGTCTAACTCCTGATCAAAAGCAAATAAAATATATATTGAGTTTTCATTACAACTAGCAGACAAACAATACTTACCCGCCTTCCATTAAATAAACTAAAGGACTGCTCTTTCTTTTCACTGGTTGCTAGGTTTCTATTTTGTTGTCTTTCTATGGAACGGCGCCTTGCCAAGATTTTTTCAATGCTGGTGGACCGAGGTCTCTGCAGGAACAAAGCATCTATTTTAAAATAGCTAAATTTAATTTGTTTTGCTGTGCAGTAATTACTGAAAAGTGTACCCAAACCACTTAACCCTTTCAGCCCCAGACAGTTTATCAACATCTCACTTCTCCTTACATAACTCAAACAAAGTAATATAATTGGTGATGAAAAGTTGGGAATTGATCAAGTCAAGTATGCTTTGGTGGATGAAAAGCCATATTCTTCCAAACTGTTTATATAGAAAGTATGGGACTCAGTTGGGAGAATTTACCAACATGACATTTGTTGTGCTTGGGGCTTAAAGGGTTAATGTATTAATTATCCTTATTCTTAGGATCGAAGTCATACAGTAGCTGTGGAGCAGTTAGTGTGTTTGAACAAAAATCTCTAAGGGTCATGACATTGAGCCCAACCATTACCACTGCCCTACAATACTTTAAAGTTCTACTAGTTCAAAAATCGGTCACATGAATCTTTTTCAACATTTTCTATGCCAATCTACTGATTAGAAGTTGCTTAACACTTCTAGAATAACAAATTGTGTAGGAGCTCTGCAAGTGTCTTTATTTACCCAAGGAGTTAAAAAAAAAGCTAAATCCTTTCTCGAGCCTACTGGCCCATTAGGCTGGGGCTTATCTCCGGTTTCTCTAGTGTTAAGCGGATGAGAGTCTTTGACTCCCCCTGGACAGGACATTTATCTGTTACAGGTTAGCTCCCAGCCAAGTTGGTACTCACTTATGCAGCTGAGGCGACTGGAACAAAGTCAGGTAAAGTGTCTTGTTTAAGGACATAACACAGTGGTCTGGTGGGGGCTCAAACTTGGGACCTTAGATTTATGAGCCGAACATGTTAACCGCTTGCTCGGTCGCTGTGCTGCTGACTTCCCCAATGAACTGAGAGAAAAATCCGTCAGCCACTACAATTGCCATGTGATGTCAAAGCTGAACTTGGGAGAGCCAAAACTACAGACTACATAATGCCAACCATAGGCAAAATAAAACCAAAAAATAAAATAATATTATAGTGATAAAACAATGAAAGAAACCCAGTTGGCCTCTCTGTATACAATGCAATTAATTTGAGAGTGGCATAGGTTGAGTCATTGGCGTCATATCTGTTGTCTGTGCTTAACCCAGCTGTCGCAGGTGATTCACTCTCAATTAAAGGCGGACAAAAAACACCAGCCTCGAAAAAACACACTTCAACGATTTTGATCTCGAAATTTGGCAACATGTTTATTTTATAGCTCTACTTCACGATTCTGAAAAAAAAAACCTGGGATCTTCAATTTCTGCACTACCGGTAGTAACACTTTAACCCAACTTGTTCCAGTCAACTCAGTCAAAAATGGATATACAGTAGTCGAACCTCAATTATCTGGACTTTTTCATTATTTGGACTTGCTTCTCTGGTCTCATGTTTTTAAGACTATTAACAAGATAGGATTTTCAAAAAACTGAAATGACAAAAAGATAATTAATCCTTGCAAATTATGTGTGTTTAAACTTCAGATTTTAATCTGTTTCACATTTAAAGAGCAAGCAGTGCATGAGATAATCCATATATTCACACTGTCATTCCTTGAAACAAACAAACATGTTTTGAGCATTTCAGACTGTTTAATTACAAATGTCCCAACAAGCTAAGTTTGGATAATAGAGGTTTGAATGTATCAGCTTCTGCTACTGATAGTATTCTGTGTTGGATTAGTGTTCCATTTTGGAGGAGATCAGGTTACATAACCTTTTGTTGGCAAGACTTTTGATGTTGGTAGTGACCAGTAAATTCTCCCAACTAGGGTTCATATTTTTCATGTAAACCAATTTGGGTGAACTTCACCTTACATCATCAAAAATTTTACCTTGATCGATCAAGTTTCATTTCTGATCACAAAGCAACTTAATTGAATGGTCTAATGCAAAATCGATGTAAGTCACTTTTGATGGAGCTGTCATTTCTCCCTACATTATCTCTATTATTTCTTCATAAACACTGAGAGAATTTAGCGTTTCATACAAAGTCACTTACGTTGTTTTTACAAATTGGCTGCGGTGGGCAAAACCTACCTGTGCAGCTTGACTTTGTGTGCTGTTTTCTTTTCCAGATGCACTCCAGTTCTGCACAACAGCACCAGTTTTGGCATTGTCTCTTGAACCCTTTTTGCTTCCTCGATGTGACTGCCTCCTCCAATCACCCAGTCGATGGTTACCAAGGGTAACAGGATTTCTTAAGCCCCAGTACACCTTAAGAACTCCTTCTAGTATAATTCTACCATTGACCTACAAAAGAAATAGATAAAAAAAATTCATCTACCACCATCCCTATTTAGTATCACCTGGGCCAGACTGTATAAAGCCTGGATGAGTTATCTGCCCGATAAGTGCTTTCAATTTCTTTATCATTAACTAAATTTAGTGAGTACAAAATATTAGCTCAATTTTTTCAAGATGGCTAAAACAGCTGTAACATTGTGGTAGTAGCCACTAAAAATAATAATATGAAGGTATCTAAATTTTCTTTAAAAATATGGGAGATTTCTGTAAAATGTGGGAGAGCAGGAGGTCAAGCAAAAATGTGCAAGTCTCCCACAAAATGCAAGAGGAATTGGCTTCTGCAGGTCTATTGTGACTCACCTCTTTGCTAGAAAGCTGGCAAGCCTTTTGATCCTTAAAGTAAGTGTTGTAAGCTTTTAACTTGGGAACCAGTTCATTTCTGTTTGAAACAAGCATAAACTTAATTAGTTAAAAAATTGAAGAGGTTGAGTCAACATAAAAAAATAATATTTGGCCAGCTTGAAAGCACACGGACAAAGTTTGTAATGGTAAATGACCTTAGGGCTTCCAGCTCTTCATAAGTTGTTTTCTCTTGTCCATAGCTTGTGTGTGATTCAGTCCCACCATGACCAAACCCTCCTGGCCCAAACAGCATGCTGTAACATGGAATGTTACAATATGGAATGCCTCGATGCTAGAAAACATATTCAAAAAAAATTATTGGAAACCACTTAAGTTCAGAGATCTCAGCAATCCCAGTGATTGATTAATCATTAATAGGAACTCAGTTTTAAAATCTTTTGAAAACTGAATAAAACTTTAATATTATAAAAAATAAATAAGTACACATTATATATGATGTCCCTCTTTGAAACTGTTTGGCTTACTCACGTACTGAAACCTTGTACAAATAATTGTTCTTAGCTCTACCAAATATTGCACTTTGATGTGGCAAAAAGTTATTATTAACACTAATACTCCTCAAAAACATTTGGTTACTCAAACAACATTTTGTTGTATTAATTATTTCAAACTTGCGGTCAGAAGCAAAGCATTTTTAGCTATTTAATCATGTGGATTCTATAAGTCTTACAAGCAGTAATCATTATTACTATTATTAATTTATTATTAAAAAATTATAGACATTCTGGGCAAGGAGGGGAATACATTTGATTATAGTAGAGGTAATATAGCACTTCTTATCACCTTCCAACACACTCATCTGAAAAAATTGGTTTGATGCCCTGACGGATTCAATTCCATGTCTCCTGGTTACTAGTCAGGTGTGATAACCACTACACCACCTGGACTCACCATGCTGGCAACATAGCAATTTGTAAGGG
The DNA here is from genome assembly GCA_027575215.2 of Hydrozoanthus sils. Taxonomy (NCBI): domain Eukaryota; kingdom Metazoa; phylum Cnidaria; class Anthozoa; order Zoantharia; family Hydrozoanthidae; genus Hydrozoanthus; species Hydrozoanthus sils. The sequence continues at coordinate 14,331 of JAOBRD020382665.1, forward strand.
GTATTAAATTATGGATAATCCTTGGGGCCGAATCATGCCTGGTCAGCTGGTAACCAGGAGATGTGATCATGAGTTTGAATCCTGGTCAGGGCATTAACAAACCAATTTTTCAGGAGTGTGTATTGGAAGGTGAAAAAAGATGCTACCGGTATATTGTTGTTGATTGGAAGTATATTAAATAAATCTTATTTAAATTATAAACAAAAAGAAAATAACTGGCCATAACCTTGACGATCAATTTCTCTTATTTACTCCTTCCACAATATGTACAGTATATAGTAAACAAAAACATGATCAATACATGACTTTTAACAAATCAGTTTTGTAGATATTGGTTCACGAAAAATACGTATACGTATTTGAACTTATATTCTAATGAAAAAAAAGTTTTGTATTTACCCTATAGTAAAGTTGAATCTGAGTTTACTTAAATCTTATGATAATTTTCGTCGAGTTTGTAAGACTTCGACTTCTCAGTAGCTAAACTAGTCGTTCTTGAAAGCAAAAGGTCGCTCTTTAATTTATTGTTTGTTAAATTACGACTTGACAATGTCCCTCTTTATATTTCGTTCTATAAAATAATTTCGCTAGTGTTAACTATCTAAAACAGTGATGAATAAACACTATCAGCTTTACTCGCATTCCGGCTTACGTAACAAACTCTTCTGAGAAAATACGGAAAACCTTAATCTTGATAATAAAGGACTCCAGATAATCCTTTTGTTCTCTATACTTAAAACAGAGAGCGGGAAATATACGATTGTTTTGCAACAACAAACCTCAGGGACCTATATAAATTTTTTAAGTCAGCAGCAAATGGAAGAAATGGTCGCGTTAATTGAAGGCTTATGCTTAAAACAAGAAAAGGCAGAGAAACTGGTTTATACGTAGATAAGTATTTTTGATACAAGCCCCGATTTAAATAAGAATGTCTTAGCTTTTTGTTTACGTCGGAAAACGGAATTTAAGCAACTAACCTCGGAATGTTGTCCAGGATTCAATCGCTTGCCGCACTCTTCACACCGGAGACAACCAGGATGCCAAACTTTGCCAAGCGAGTTCTTTTGCTCCGCTAAACATAAGATAAGACTTACAGATTTGTAGAGTAACGATCTACGAAAGATAAGAAGCTTTAAAATGAAAGAACTGGTTTAAGAACTGCTGATATTTTCGATTACGATCCCTCAACTCGAGTGATCACCGAATAACTGTGAGCGAGCAAACCAAACGAATAAAATATGAGGCGAAAAATCCATGCTTTCTCATAGCGCGAAACGTTGTATTTACTTCTTCACTTACCAAAGTAGACAACTTTGCCACATTTATGGCAATCCGTCATCGTTTCGCGATTAAGAATATAGAAATATTCACACTTTCATCCCCGAACACTCGAGCACGCCGCCGCTACAAACTACTGCTCTGCATACAGCGAGGTCAAACAGGAGTGATGACATCACACGATCACGAGAAACAAAAATAACTAAAACAATGAAACCAGAAAAAAGAAAAAGAAAAGAAAGAAAAAATCCTCAACAACGAATGTTGCTGGCGTTGACCATTCGTTTCCAAGTGCGGAAATGAATTGATATTACATAATTACAACTAGGTCGAAAGCAAAACTCAATCCATATATCAATGCATTTCAGCAAAGAAATAGAATCTCGCCTCACTGCACTCTGAGTAAATTAGTCCGCAAAATAACTCAACTTCCTATTCAGAGCTCAATATAGATACAATTGCGTTGTATAATCTATAAAGAATGTCATGCACAATATGAGACGACATTCCTGAATTCAAAACTTCAGGGCAAACCAAGTATATGAATAAAATGAGAATTTTTTTTCAAAAGAACTAAGAACAGACATTAACACATTCGTTGATTCAAAAGAAAAGTGAAATGAATTACACTATTTTTATTTTACGAGATCGTCTAATATTTTGAAATAGGCTGAATTTGTTCTTAAGTATTTATATTTTGAGGGTACTTCATAATAAATTTCGTGTTGGTGTATTTGGTCAGTGTGCAGTTCAGAGTTATTTTCCAGCCGGAAGCACAAATATGCTTTATTGAATCAGCCGCTACTATGACCGACAAGAAAGAAATCTAAGTACAATATTTAATAAAAACGATTTAAAACAACCTTGTAGATGCATGCACAGCACCAAAGCCGATTTTGCACTGATGACTTAGCCGAGAAAATAATACTTCCAGTTAAGCTTGTGCAATACCAAAATCCAAAATAAAAGTTCTTCGTTTTACCTCAGCGTGTCAATTCGTTCTGAGCCTCATGTTCCTCTAAAAAAAGTTCTTAAAAAAAAAGAGTGTATGACCAAGGTGATAGATGAAGGTAATTACACTGACGTTGATAATGATCATAAGGATGGTGATGGTGGTGATAACGATGGTGATAGTGATATTGATTGTTATTATTATTATTATTATTATTATGATGATGATGATGATGATGGTGATGATGACGATGATGATGATAAGATAATGGTCGTGATAATGATAACGTGATATTGACGGATGGTGCTCGTAATAATAATGGTAACGACTATAACGATGGTGATGAATATACGATGGTGCATGGTGATGATAATATTGATGATGATGATAATGATAGTTTTGATATTGATGATTACGATGATGTTGATGATGATGATCATAACGATGGTGGTGATGATTGTATTCAGTAATGTTTTTTACTGATGATATTGATACTTGATCGTGATCATATATAATACTATTACTAATTTTGATACTTTTCTAATAAAAAAAAAAAACCCAGAAACTGTCGAAAACAGGATCCGGAGTAAGTTACACACAGATTGCGAAATTTTAAATCTGTCTTACAAAGGAGTAGAAAATACAGGAGTAACTTTTCAGCAGAATAGAAATAAGCAAATGTCTGTGCGTCATTTGTTCTTCATGGAGACCCGTAGCTTCACTCACCTGCCGCCAGCAAAAACCACGTTTGTTTTCAAAAACCACTAGCAAACTCCAACCACAAAACACAATTAATTTTGATTCAACTCGATCTACTTAACACTAGTACTTACTTGTGTGAGGACCTAAAGCTGCCTTCTATTACATGACCAATATTTACCGTAGATCGACAGTTTTTTTTAAGTATCATAAACTCGATACTTAGGTATCCACGAAAACAGCAATACTTGGGACACTTTATTTATAGAAAAAAAATTGAGAACAATGTCAGCTAATGTGCCGGATATCGGAAGAATTCTGAAGCGAATATTTTAGAATGTACTAGAAGCATACATTCTTTAATTGCTGGCCAATTGTGTTGGCAAAAGTCCCGTAGAGATTTCAATAGGAGTGATGTAGGTCTAATACATTTGTACTGAGCACTTCTGACAAGTAATTATTGATAAAAAGTTTGTAAATATATATTATTTCTCGCGCTGCCTGTGCGAAACTAGTGGCATATATGCATTCAATCATAATTTGACTTACGTACTTTTTTAGTTAAGAAATTTAGATTACTGAAACAAATTACTCGAAGAAAAACTTTTGCATGTATTTTTAAGACTTTTATAATCTATGGGCCTTGACACACACGAAGCGGAGCCTCAAATATATAATGCGCAACTGAAAATTAAATTTAACTTACTTCAGTGAGGATTATCGCACCGAAATAAGAAAATAGGTAAAGCATTCAAGTATATCAAACGGACCATAAAACGCTGGAATAGCCGAATTAAGCAAAGTGACTTCGAAGTTTAAATTCGGATTGTCAAAAAGACTGTAATAAAAATGTCTTGAGTTATAACTTGCGTGTTTATTCACGATCACAAAATATAACAGTCGGTTCAAAAGCAACTTTATTATTTTACAAAACAAAATACTCCCTTTTACTGTCGCGACAATTGATAGCACTTCAGTGCTCTGATCTAGGCTAATCCGCATTCACAACATATCTTTGTTAAGATTTCGGTGTTTTTGAATACACATAAAAAGATAGCGTTTCCTGAACATGTGTCTACCACAAACGAAATCCATTCGAATTACCAGCTGTGAAAGACTGTTAACACAGCTGGTTTATGTAAACCACTTCATCCTAAACGTAATCTAAAATAAATCTTTGTACTTCTCTGAATTGAAACACGTCAAAGGAAACATTAAGTGTAGGATTAAATGAAATAATTAATATTGGTATATTTTGTAAGCAGTGTGATTACTGAAATAATTGATTCGTTAAAGTCTGCTTTGTTTTGAATTGTACAAGTTATCCGGTGTTTTGCCGGTACTGAATCGGAGAAAATAAATAAATTAAAAAAACAACAAATTTCATTTGCATCGCAAGCGCCAACACTGCTTAGTTGAAGAAAGCAAAGCTATTTTTTTGGTTTACTAAGCTTAATATGTCTACATCTTGTTTTCTACAAATAAAGAGGGATTACTGTGTCTAAAAAATAAATTTTAAACCAGCGCTTAACTGTGTCAATTTATCTGATTTAAGCTACTGCAAAACACTTACTTTTGCTTGTAAAAGATCTGCTTCGCCCAACTTTCGATTTCTGTTCACTCTTGCTCGCTTTGCTTTTCGTCTCCGTTTTATCGCTTTTCTCCATCTTTCGTTTCTCTACCAAAAGCGTGGCCGCTCTGGTAAAACGGGGCGACGTTGGAGCGGGACGAGGCGAGCGAGGAAATAAAGTTTGTCTCGTCAACATTGGTGAATTCGGAGCACTTCGTGATTTGAAGAGACGAGCGTCTGCCGGCGGGACATAGTCGTTGCTTCTAGGTCCCGGCTTGCTACAGTTATCGTGGTAAATGGTGGGCATTTTGCTGTAGATGATATGATTCATTATATTAACCTTAGAGTCTTCGAATGGCCTTTTTATAGACAGAACTGAAGTGTTTTCTTCTTGAAATATCGAGTTTTCAATACACAAATACGGGTTGTTTCGAAGCACTGTCATTCGAAAACACCAAGAAAGTTAGCCATTCCTTTCCCGCTTTCAGTAAATAACGTATGTACAGTGTTCGTTAACGGCAACAACACGAGGTCGTGTGGTTTGAGGGGATGCCAGACAAGGTTGGATATTCCACTTGTAGTCAATACAAGTGCTATTAAAATATTTAATCATTTAAGTAGGATTTTGTCTATTTTATGGACTTGCAGGGATGGGGAAGGGAGGTAATTTTTCTTACGTGTTCTCTCAGATTTTCTTTCTTCGTTCGCTCCCTAAATTGTTAAGAACATAACGAGGAACCATCGGTCAAAATCATAGTAAACTAAACTACGCTATTATCATTTCAGTTATTAAACTAGAAGAAAAGTATACATAATGACGTCACAACGCTGCATAAGAGCGCAAGGCATTGTGGCCTTAGTTGTGACGTCAAATTTATGTATTGCTAAAGGCCCGTTTTAACGGATGCAACATGTTGGGACAACATCACGCAACAATGTTGGGCACAACATGTTGTCTCCGTTTGAACACCATGTT
>JAOBRD020382771.1:0-18158 GCA_027575215.2 Hydrozoanthus sils
ATCAAAGTTACGGATTTTCAAATTTGGAGTGGCACGAAAAGCAACACCCGCCCCCGACCCCCCAGTCTGAACAGGGTTAACACTTTTAAAATGGTCAAGCCTCTTAGCGGAAAATATTTTATTTGCAGCTTTGGCTCCCTTTTTGCTTGTTATCATTTAGGAGCTAAATTTGGTATAAAAGGGCAATTGATGTTGGTGTACTGTTAATTCTTAAATGGTCAGGGGGAAGGAATGGGGACCAACCCCCCCCCCCCCCCCATCTTTATTTGTTTAAGATTTGATCAAGAGTTTTTATTAGCTGTTAACTGATAGTAAACCTATTTTTTTAAAATGATTTCTGGCTTGTTGGTCCATTTTTGAATTGCCATAAAAATGCTTAGAATTTATTCATCTTTTGTATTTATTAAATTGCCAAAACTATTCTAGTTCTTGTGACCATGGCAACAGTCTAAATGGTACGTGACAACTACTAATTGTTAAGGCATATTGAAAAACTTTAGGAGGGGGGGAGATCTTAATCAAAACTGTAAAAAATGCAAGTAATTGTGGGAAATCAGATTGCTGTCTTGATTTGTGCATGCAAAATAGGCTCAAAGCTGAACTGAACAAATTCACATCGTTTTTGTTTATTCTTGTGGTTAGGCGAACTCTTACCAGAAACTATCGTCGGATTATTGTTTACGCAAACTCTTTTATGCGGCTTCAGTCTGCCGAATTCGGATTCATGTGGACGGGACCAGAGTCGGTGAGAGCATAGTGAACGACCTCTTTATTTGTCCCATGAAAGCGCCTGACGAATATTAAGTAAGACTAACGTAAATCGATAAAAAAAAAAAAAAAAAACTTACGAGTGACATCCTGATTCCCCGACCATCGCAGTAGCTCTCCATGGAAAGAGAAAAAGGCGAAAATCTAAAATTACCCAACCTAAGACTTCATTCGGCTATATCAAGCACAAGAACAATATAAATTCATGGTTTGCCGGCTTGCACTCTCTATTACATAAGCATAAAAATAATGGACTTTTCAAGGAAAGTCAAGTGCACTAATTTTAGGTTATCTCACGATGTATTAGATGGGCCGCGAGTAAAGGCTACCTGTAGCCTTTTGTAAGTATTATGTTTAAACTGTCTAGAGATCGGTCATAAAATAGTATAAAGCTTTCATCCAAGTTATATCACAGGCGGCCCAAGCTTACATTGAGTTTATGGCCGACTGTTCGAGCGATAATATAAGACTCTGTACGGAAGGTAGTAGAAAAATACAACATTTTTGAAAATAAACTACACCTCAAAATAATTTTGTGTTTCTGTGGTGTCTCAGTTTGAGAGCGATCGGAGGTCGTTAAAGGTGATTTTTCGGCGATTTTTTCTGGCCCCCCGAAGAAAATAGTAAAGAGAGAAGAAAGGCTGGGCTCTCTGACACGCCGGGCCACGACTGCCCTTCACAAATACTTTCCTCGTGGTCCCTTTTATTATCTCGAGGTAAGTGTAGTTTATTTTAAAAAATGTTGTATTTTTCTACTACCTCCCATACAAAGTCTTGTATTCCGAATTTAATAAGCAGTTTTTCTTATTTCTTATTTCATGGTTCAAGAACTTTATAAATGCAGGACCAACAGAGTACGTTTAAAAATATTTTTTGCACTGACTTCAAACCTTGTGCATCTGAATGCGCTTTAAACACTAGTATTGTGCATGTGGCTATTCAATATTGCATCGCAAAGCTCGTCAAAGGGCATTCAATAAAACCACATTTTCCATTATTGAGGTTTTAGAACGGATACGCTGACGCCTACTTAATGTAGTTAAATTTAAACAGGTAAGTAGGATTTGATTTTCGACAAGAACAGTAAACCTTTCTTATTTTCAATATACTGTGCAACCGATACCCATGAACAACACCAATATACGAAATCGATAGAAAATGAAATAAATCTGTGCAATGATACAATATCATTGACAGCTGCTTCACCGCTAAGAATCAAGTAATACCAGTTCACGCTGGCCATCAAATTTGTTCATTATAAATTAAAGCAAGGTGATATTACCTCGCTCCCCCGTAGCCCGATCCCCAAAAACCTTCTTAAAACTCTCATAAATCCTTAACTAATTCGCCAAGCTCTGAATATAAAAAACCCCGAGAAATGATCGTTTATATATTGTGATCTTTGTTTAAGAGCATATGTACTGAGGAAAAGGTTAAGAGGACGAATTCAGTGCGAGTTAATAATACTGACAAACCGCAAGAGAGCTCAATTAATATGCAACTGTCAGCAGAACAGACTCACGCACCTCGGGTGGTAAGCCTGTGGTTAAACTTCAGAATACCCCAGCCACTGACTAACGTATGCTCAAATACTGCTCCCGCGGTCCCGCAGTCGAAATGCATAATTTACATATAAGTATCAACAAACTATGCCGAAATACATGTGTATGACTCGCTCTCTAAATGTCTCGATCAAACTATGCGGCTAATTAAATGTGTTTGCCATTAGGCTTTCCAACACTAGTTTTTTTCTATCCGAAAGCTATCTGACAGGGCTAGTTTTTTCATATTTTTTATATTGTTGTTTACTATCTGTGCAAGACTATCTGAAACCTATACGCAGTACTAGCTTTTCCCTTACTGTTTGCATTGTTACTTTAGGTTGTTTTTAAAGTCTAGTTGATTCCTATCCAAAACCTATCTAAATATGGTGACATTGCATTCACTAGTTTTCCGAGGAGAATCAAATACTAAAAATACTAAAAAACTAGACTAGTTCTTTTTTTTTATTATCTGAAATCTATCCGTAGTATTAGTTGAGACCATCAGATAGATAACTTAGCTAAATCCTTGTTTAATCATTGCATTGCTTATTTCAGTCGAAAATAAGGCAGTAATTTCAAAAAAGTGTAACACAGTAAGAAATACACTGTACCACATAGAGTTGAGAAGTAGGGAAAAATGATCAGATCTATTAAGTACTATGCCGCAATATACAATTGTCATGTAGAATTCAATTAAAGGAATACTTTACACTTAAATGCACTTGTTTCTTGCATTTTCACTGAATTTCTAATGTGAATTTAATAAATAAGCCTTGGCATTTGTTCAAGTACAACGCTTATTAAATCAATCATGAAGGATTTATCATAAGCATCAAAGTTTAATTGAAAACTTTGTAATAAATAGCCCGATTTGCAATATTAGGTCAACTTTTATATTTTAGTTCTCAGCTCCACAGCTGTACCATTGTCTGCACTCCTCATCTACACCTAGTGGGTTATTAGCCATATCCTGCTGGCTGGTTGCTGAAAATTGTAATTTAGATATTATGTAATAAGTCCTTACCTACAACCTGAAGTCCCCCCTCCTCAAACCCATCCCTTTGTAATTAAAGCAAACACCACCAAAATGAATGTTTAAAATGAAATAAAGACCCTGGCTGCTAACTTGAATAACTACAGCAACCATGTAAAACAATTCAGTTGCAGCTTAACCTCGAAAAAGTTCAATTGCATTTATTAGATGAACTAGGTTTTGAATCCGATATTATTGGAATCACTGAAATCAAGATAACTAATGCAAGTTTATCAACTAATTTGAATATACCAGGGTATTCCTTTGAATATGTAGCAACACCTCTTGCCTTTGGAGGTGTTGGTATGTATATAAATTCAAAGCTCAATTATTCTGTTATAGAGAAAATATGGAACACAGATTTTCAGGCACTTTGGGTTGAAGTGAAGCTATCCAAAAGAAGGAATATTATATGCGGCGTTTTTTATAGACAACACTCATCCCATGAGGCCTTCTTACGTATATAGATGATACGATAGAAAAGTATAGTTTAAGAGAAATATCATTATATCTTCTTGGAGACTTCGATATTGATTTGCTGAAATTATAAACCTGTAATTATAATCAAAATTTTCTTCTTACGCTACAGAGCTGCGGTTTGACTCCGACTATCGACAAACCATCAAGAGTATACAATAACTCAGCCAACCTTATCGAAAACATATTTACTAATATTCCTAACAAAATAGTTAATAGTGGTAATATCGTTTCTGATATAAGTTATCATTATTCTCAGTTTTGTTTTTTATCCTCAACAAAGGATAAACTATGCTACACAACTAAAAGCAACGTTATATCTCCAAACATAGCATAGGAAATTTTGTCAAAGAACTCTCCGGTATAGATCTAACCAAAATTGATAATGATACTGTCGACACTGAGCTAAACTTTTTTCAATTTTCTATAAACAAATAAATATTCTTGTAAATAAACATGCTCCTATTAAACCAATATCTAATCGCAAACGAAAGTAACTGCAAAAGCCATGGATAACAAAGGGAATACGGAAATCTATTAGAATTAAGAACCAACTCTTTGCTTCAGGTGACGAACAAAAATATAAATATTTTAGAAATAACATATCAAATCTTGTACGAATCTCTAAGAAATCGTATTTTCGTAGATATTTTGAGCTAAACATAACAAACATGAAAAGGACATGGGTAGGAATTAATTCTATATTATAAAAAAACGGCATGAAATCTAAACTTATTTCCCAATTAAAAAGCCCAACTAATGGTAGATTAGAACATGACGCAGAAAAACTTAGTAACATCATGAATGTACATTTTTCTTCGAATGGGCCAAACTTGGCCAAGAAAATACCAAAAAGTAGCAAGAAATTCTATGACTACCTAAATAATATTTCGCAAAAAGACTTGCTCTTTTTTAAGTCTGTCTCAAGTCATGAATAGAAAATGAAATTTTAATATTGCCTTCAAACAAGTCATATGGATTATATTCATGTCCGGTAGATTTTCTGAAAGGTTCTTGGCTTCTAATTAGTGAAACATTAGCCTCAATCATCTTAATAATTCTGTTCTAAGTGGAAAGTTTCCTAAAAGCTAAAAAAAATTTAAACTTGACCTCCTTTAAAGCGGATTAGTTGGTCTGATTAAAGAGACCAAAATAATTACCGTCCAATAGCTTTAATGTCTATGTTTAATAGAATTTTCGACGAAATGATGTACATACGTGGAATTATCATAATTGGTTTGAATCTTATCCAGAAGACAGGACCCAAACTACCTCTATAAAAACCAGTATCTCGCATGAAAAGAATCATTATGCGGAGTACCACAAGGCTTTGTTCTCGGCCCTTAGTTTTTCTCTTAAATATTAACGCTATGTTTCAATCTTCTGATGTCTTTAAATTTCATCTTTTCGCAGATGACACAAAATACTTTATGCAAATAAAAACATTAACACTTTAGAAACTATTGTCAATAAAGACATAAAAAAGATTCAAGAATGGTTGACTATTAATAAACTAACCGTCAGTTTAAAGAAGTCAAATTATGTATTATATATTGCCATTATACTAAGATTATAGCATTAAACATTCTACCAAATCCAAGTGACGTCACTTCTGGTTAACACGAGATTTGCCTAGCCGCTGGACACGGACGAATTTTTCAAATGGTTGCGAATTTCATGGAGATCTGATTTGACTTCATTGTACAGGTAAGATATTTGTTTTGCCTTCATTTATCATTTCTTCTTCTTTTATATAATCCCATCAGAAGTCATTTGGACGTTTGTACTTGAAACGAATCTTGAAGCAGAATTTGAAAGTAAAATTTAGTAAGTAACTTTATTAAAGTCTCGAATCTTTTAACCGTGCACATGCCTGGCTAATCGGGGAGAGTAGACCAACGGCTTAAGAGCAGATGACCGAGAAAATCAAGAACTCGTCGACAAAAGTGAAAAACCTGATTTCTTCATATTTTGCCAAAAGAAACCCTTGGGTAAACTATTTATGAAAATCCAAGTTAAACTGTTCAAAGTTTTTTTTGTTTTCGAGAAATTTAGAAAACTGTGAAATTCCATGTTCGGTGCTAGTGGAGCGGAAAATTTTACTCGAAAATAGAGCGTTTTTGACGCTCGCTTGGGACAAATTGCAAAATCTCATCAAATCCTCAGGTCAATTAAAGCATGGGTCACGGTGTCCCCGAAAACTGTTTTTATGCGATTACTCGGCTGTTCCTTGGCCAATTTTGTTCATCTTGGTACCAAAATTTTCAGAAAAATAAGCTCTATATTTCAATATAGTTTTTTTATTTTTTCTGGAGTTTGTAAACCTCTTTTTTATGATTTTGGTGCGAATTTTAGTACTTATTTTTGGTTGCCTCGCCGGCAAACTTTTTCGGCGTTACACTTCTCCAAGTTATGTCAATTTGATTGTCCTTGAACTGAATTTAATGAAACAAACTGCGCTCGATGTCCAGGATGTGTTTCTTATAATATATTTTTAATCAAAGTCAGAACTTCACAAAATGGCGGTTTTGAAGTCAAATAATTCGAACAACACAGATCAAAAACGTGATGCGCAGTTTGATTGTGGTAAAACACGTTTAGGACCTACAGTTTTGGCAAAATCTGAAATGATTTGAGATGATTTTCCTTGCCGGCAAAGCGATTTTTTAGTTTTCTCTTGCCCTTCCCTCCGAGAGTCCTCGGTTGAGGTTCGCAGAAACTTCGTCTCTTATTTGCCAAACACTTAGTTTTCGGAGTTATGCTTTAATCTAATCAATTGCGGAAGTGGCCTATTGTTATAACGGAGATCTTTTGTGTTATGTTAGTCCGAGGTGTAATCGCGATACTTTCGAAAAAAAATATTGATAAAACATCTACAAAGCACAAGTTTGTGGGTATATTAAATCTTAACTTATTGAAAATCGCACTTATGTATTACATAAATGTGTATGACTCGTTTTCTAATTGTCTCGAACAAGACTATGCGGTATGATATATTTGTATTACTCGTTCTCTAATTGTCTCGAACAAGATTAAGCTGCATTATAATGTAGCCTCTGCGTCTCTATTAAACTCTCTGAATTAGAATGGATAGGAAGTTGAACTGCGATATATGAATAGGATCATTGCTGCAAAACTTCGCTTCACCGTTAAACCATGTCCGACAAAACTTTTCTTACCACAAATTACATACCCTGCTTTTGCGTCTGCTAGACTTGTTGAGTTAGACTATGTCGGATAGCTAGGCCATCTTTGAAAAACTCCACCGAACTTCGGTATCATTTCCGATAAGACTTTTGAGAAGAAAAAATACATATCTCGAGTTTTACTCGATGTATAAAGATAGTTCAAACACTCACATAAAATACGCTCAATACGAAAGGAGCATAATAATAACTTGCTTTTGCGCCTGTTAAACTTTTTGAGTTAAACTATGTCGAAAATTGAAGAGCGATGCGTGGATAGTGCTAACCTTTGAGAAACGTCACCGCAACTCTGTCAACCAGTAATACTTTGGTGAAGAAAAAATACATATCTCGAGTTTTACTCAACGTATAAAGATGGTTCAAACACTCACTTAAAATACACTCAATAAGAAAGTAGCATAAAAATAGCTTGCTTTTGCGTCTGCTGAACTTGTTGAGTTAAACTATATCGAAAATTGAAGCGCGATGCGCGGATAGGGCTAATCTTTGAGAAACTTTACCGCAACTCTGTCAACCAGTAATACTTTGGTGAAAAAAAAATACGTATCTCGAGTTTTACTCAACGTATGAAAATGATTCAAACATTCACTTAAAATACACTCAATAAGAAAGTAGCATAAAAATAACTTGCTTTTGCGTCTGCTGTACTGGTCGAATTAAACTAAGATGAAAGTTGTAGAGCGACCTTTGAGAAACTTCACCTCAACTCTGAATATCATGTCTGATAAGATTTTTGTGAAGAAAAATTACATATCTCGAGTTTTACTCAACGTATGAAAATGATTCAAACATTCACTTAAAATACACTCAATACGAAGGTAGCATAAAAATAACTTGCTTTTGCGTCTGCTGAACTGGCCGAGTTAAACTAAGTCGAAAGACGAAGTGCGACCTTTGAAAAACTTCACCGCACCTCTGAATATCATGTCTGATAAGACTTTTGTGAAGAAAAAATACATATCTTGATATTTACTGAACGTATAAAAATGATTCAAACATTTACTTAAGATACACTCAATAAGAAAGTAGCATAAAAATAACTTGCTTTTGCGTCTGCTGAACTGGTCGAGTTAAACTAAGTCGAAAATCGAAGTGCGACCTTTGAAAAACTTCACCGCACCTCTGATATGCACGAATAACTTTGAAAATTAAGTCATTGAGTCATGCTAATAACGGACGTGTGCTAATTCAGTGCTGGCCACAGCATACAACGTTTAAACGGTTGGCATGCAATGGTGTATTAGTACGGAGGAAGAATCGCAACCGCAAATATTTTCTCCGAGTATTGGTGGCTGATATTCATTTTTGATGATGTTGTAACGAAACAGCAAAATCCATGGACTGTATCATATCCCAATCCGGCGACCAAACCATTCCATAATGTCCGAGCGGCAGAATCGAATGCAAGTAAGTTAGCTTTTATCTAACTTAGACTTAATAGTTGAAATACGACATAAAACAATGCATGACAATGCGGTTTGTTTCCCTAGCAGTTTGATCTTCATCAGCTGCTCAGTTGTTTTCACAGGATAGGGAAATTTCATTGTCGATCTTATCAATGACCCAGCTATTTTATTATAAACAATTACTTCCAGGAATTGCTTTTAATTTAAACATTCGTTAATTGTTGATTGATTGATTTCGGTAATGCAAACGGTATAAACAGCGTTTAGCAGCGTAGCTTACTGAAAAAATAATTTAAAATGGCCTACACGTTTGTCATTGACACAAAATTTATCAGCTTAAATGCTAAATCATAAATTGTAATTTGACACCTTATGTTTCCGCAATTACACAAGGTGGGCAGTTCAGAAAGCACTTTCGCGAAATCTTTGTAACACACACTGGCTTTCCGAGTAGAGCAAAACAATAGACTGAATATATCTGCATAAATCATTGCGGGGGGTCTCTGACAAAGTTTGTCCCATGCCTTAATTCACCTGAGTCCATTTTTTGAATATCAACAGAACTTTGTTTCTACATGAAGAAAATGTAAACATTTTGGTTGGAAAAGCAAGTTATCACAAAATTTCTTGATCACGAAACTAGCTACTTCGAAGGGTAAGCCCAAACCTCGAAAATAGCAAAACTTTACTCGCCAAAATCGCAATCTGCTACATCGATATTGAAACTTAGTTTTGCATTGCAAAGAAGGTCTATCATTGTAATATGATACATAAAAAATTTGGCTTGGGGAATTCATATCCCACTTGTTGCGAGCCTCGAGTGTGAAAGCAGTTTTCCAAGTTTTCCTACCATATCGTCAATGTCACGGTCACGCAATCTCAATGGCTAAGATTAGAAACATAAAGAAACTACAACTTAGCTTTTAGCATGGTGTTGTTTAAGCTCACAAAGAAACATTGAACAAGATTTTTTAAGGTAGAGATCGGTTCACCTACTTAGTACTTGTCAACACCATTTTAGTACGAATAGAGTATCAAAGGCGTCACTAGTCTTTACAATTAATATATTGGTAATAAATGGTAAATACGTGGGAGTCATGCATCTTAAAATAAAAACACATTGACGTCTATCAGCCCGGAAAATTCAACTTAATTGTAAATTAGTTGATTTTCGAGGATAAATAGCTGTAAATCAGCTGGAGATATCAAAACGTGACGTGGATACTCGGAGCATGAAAATTGAAATCAAAATCACTCAACTAGTTGACGACTTTTTTTTTTTTAAAATACACATTTTCTATACGAAGTGGCTAAATGAGCGGTAGCCGGTCAAGGTCCTCAAAAGGCTAAATGAGAGGTAGTTTTCAATTTTCTTAAATAACGCGAGAAACCATAATCTTCGGGAATAAGGCTATTCTAACTTTATTTAGAATCTAAAAGCGATTTCGGTTTTTGATATAACGTTTTATATGGTCGTCTTTCCTTGTCTGTTACGACTTTGTCTTGTCACTGTTACGACCGCCCTCCCGCTCGAGTTCTTCAAAAGACTAAACGAGCGGCGACGATAATTCATTTCTCATATATACTTCAAGTAAATGAGCGGTAGTTTTCAATTTTCTTAAATAACGCGAGAAATCATAATCTTCGGGAATAAAGACTATTCTAACTTTATTTAGAAAATTTAAAACTACCGCTCATCATTTAGTCTTTTGTAGACCTTGGGCGGAAGGGCGGTCGTGACAGTGAGTTTAAGACTACAGGTAACTCGTGGTATACAGCATCAGCCATTCTATTCAATAAGTCGCATTAAACCTATTTTTAGTTGATTCCAAATTGGACTGAAAGTAGAGTGTACTTATAAATCCCATTTCTCGAGTGAGCTGTTATCTAGAGATCGCTCATTCCTTATCGGATCCAAAGACTGAGTCACTATCGCTATTGAAGTCCCATTCATCAATGTAAAATCGACGAGTTTCACACTTGAAAATACTTATTTTGTGTTTGAACCACCGGACGTTAGATGTCAAAGAACCGGACGTTGCGTCCGGCGTCCGGCTTGAAACGAAACCCCTGTTCTAATAATAATTAGGACTAGATGTTTTTTGATCCGCTTCAGTACATAGTTGGTAGTTAAGAAAAATGTTTTGGAATGGAATTAGATTACAACAGCTTCAATTGTAATCATTGAAATAATTAAATTAAAAAGTGTTTCGAAGTAAATTTAAGAAGAAAAAACGTTTCGAACATATTAGGTTAATATATCTTGTGATTCGGTACATGAATAGAAAGTTCTGAAAGCAAAAAAGATATCCTAATTCATATATAATATAGTTTTTTCTATGTATTACTTTGTATAATTCAAGTCGCTATCTATCACGATTGCTGCAATCTGATTGGTTCGGTACTCGCTACTCGCTATCTATCAAGTAATAGATAGCGTCTGTGAAGTCCAACATGGCGACTACATTTCCTTTCTTCTGACTACTTGAAGCTTCTAATTCACTAGTATAAAAGTTTCGAAGATAAGAAAAAAACAATATGGGTTTGCCTCGAAGTATCATTTTAACACATTTCACTCGAAATACTGCCGAGCAGATTCGTATATGCGAAAGCTGTCTGGAGAAATCAACTTCAAGAATTTATCACGATTTAGTGTGGTTCTGTGGTTTCTTCTCCAGAGATTTTCAATTAAAACCTTTAGAATACTCGCTCTTAACTTCTATCGGCTGAATGTATTTAAAGAACAACTCGAAACATTTCACTCTGACAGACTTCCAAGCCGATCCGCATGTGAAAGCTGTTTCCAAAATTGTTTGAAGAAATAAAATTTGTTTATTACGAATTATTGTGGTTATGTTACCTATATTTCTGGAGATTTTAACTAAAGCGATTAGAATACTCGCTCTTAATTGCTATCGGCTGAACAAAATCCTTTGAAGCAACAGTTTAAAAACACAAATCACTCGACAGATTTCTGCGGCCGCGCAAGCACATCTACACGCGTAAACGTTAACTGCTTGATGAAATTAAAACTTTTTTTTATTACAAATTGTTGTAGTTCTTTTGTTTATTCTCAAAGGGATTTATACTAAAACAATTAGATTACTCAATCTTAATTTCTATCGGCTATTGATATCAGGCGACAGAAGAATTGAGAGCTCGTATTCTAATTGTTAAATATAAGTTTTAACATTTTAAAGTTTGTAAGTTTGACAATTACACCTAAAGTCGGGTAGCTTTTAGCTTTTTCTCCGTCCTTTCCGAGGGACATTTTTAAAGCAAACTTGCTCGAAATCACACTGTAAAATAAAAAGAGCCGAATCGACCCCAAAAGCCTGAATTCAGTTCCAATTTTTCAAAAGCCATCTTGGCCCATATTTTATAGTCTGTCTTGGTCCTAAAAAGACCAAGATCAGTTCTAAATATTTCCCAGGTACCTTTTAACAATCTCCTTTATGGGCTTGGATGTTTCTATTTAAAATTCTCCAAACTTGGTTATTTGATATTGTTTCGACCGTGAGAAAAGTTCTTTTCAAAATGCATGGTGTATGTTTGAGCGTGATTTTCATAGTTACAAGTGTCTTGGAAAAAATCCTTGCGAATAACACACCGGTTGAGAATCATAGCAATGAGTTCCATTTCGTTTATCCCACATAGACCTTGTTATTCAGAAGTTTTCAGCGGATTCAAAAATTTGATCCAAATCGAGTATCGGTTTTTACGCGGACAACCTCTTAAATGAGAACGCTGCTCGTTTAAAAAAAAACATTTGAAAGCAAGGCTACTCGAATGTTTATGGTTTTCCTTTCGTTTCTTGAGACAGAACCCCATGTGACTCCGCTTCAATGTTTCAGTTAATAAAGCTAAGAAATAATTATTGGGTTTTTTTTCTAGGCTTTATCAGCAATGCGTAATATCTACTGAAACTTCGGAATTGTGGCGAATATCAACAGATAAGCACGCACTTGCTCATTTTGCTTAAAACACATCACTT
This sequence comes from Hydrozoanthus sils, assembly GCA_027575215.2. Classification (NCBI taxonomy): domain Eukaryota; kingdom Metazoa; phylum Cnidaria; class Anthozoa; order Zoantharia; family Hydrozoanthidae; genus Hydrozoanthus; species Hydrozoanthus sils. The sequence continues at coordinate 12,429 of JAOBRD020382771.1, forward strand.
GGAGCGAATACTTTTTTTAAAAAGATTTTGAAAATTTGAAAGCATTAACAATCGTAATTACTGAGTAAAAAAAAAGATGTTTTCTTTCTTTGGACTTACCAAGTATTTCATGTTTCCATATCTTCTATAATTGCAGAACCAACAGAGTAAGTTTAAAAATATTTTTTGCACTGTCTTCAAACCTTGTGCATCTGGATGCGCTTTAAATATTGTGCATGTGGCTGTTCAATATTGCATCACAAAGCTCGTCAAAGGGTGAGTATTTAAACCACGCCTTTCCATTATTGAGGTTTTAGAACGGATACACTGACGCCTACTGAATATTAGTTAAATTTGAACAGGTAGCAGGATTTGATTTTCGACAAACACAACAAACCACCCAAGGTTGGGGAACACCCTTCCGCATTTTTAATATACTGTGCAACCGAATACTCAACGAACAAGATCAATATACGAAATCGAAAGAAAATCAAATGAGTCTGTGCAATGATACAATATCAGTGACAGCTGCTTCATCGCTGGTAACACCAGTTCCAAGCTGGCTGTCAAATTGGTTCAATATAATAATTATAGCAAAGCATTGATTTAAGAAAGTATGACGTACAATCTACTCTCAATCACAAGACGTTGCCCCTACAAAGACATTTTGAGTAGACTTTTAACAAACTTTTGTATTGAGAAAGAAAATCTTTCCAATGTTGGTATATTTCTTAGTCGTTGAGCTGTAGCCAAGTCAAAGCATGGTGGTGTCTTTTCTGAAGCAACTATCACTTAGGAAACGGAATTTCCTTTCAGAGAATACTCTTTAGATTATCTTACAAACAATAGACCCTATGCATAAATAGCGGCGATTCAGTATTCTCTTATCTACATTGATATTAGCGCAACTAGCCTCATGTTTGAGTTAAACTTTCAAAAGAATATGTTACGCAAAACTGGGCTAGTCGCGCTAACTTGAATATAGACAAAAAATATTTAAACGGCCGCCATTTACCATAGGGTTGATACGTTTTGATAAGGAGGCCAACATGTGCATGGCAAAATTTTTTCATGTATGGCAATAGATTTATTATTTACAATATCAACAGTTATATAGAAATTCGTTACTACCCGCAAAATAGCTTATTAGATAGTCGAGGAGGGTAGCAAACATTATTATAGGTAAACTTCAAATAGAGTGTGAGCTGCTAATCAGATTTTAAGGTTATATATAGAATTCAATATAAAATGAGGCGGTAAAATTAATATAATTATATGTATATTATTAGATGTAATTGAAAGAATGGTGCCGTGCTTGGAAAAACAAGTTATTAATATTAGGGCGTAATGTGAAAATAGAAGTCATTTTGAGATCTTCGATAGGGTGTCAAACATATCAATATATTCATCATCAACTTTTAGAAGATCAAGCAAGGAGTAACGTAATCTAGTCTTAAATATTAACTTACGCTGAAGAACACGTATGTTGAGGGAATACTGTTCCAGAGAACTGCCTCAAATTTAACTCTTTGCTTAGCCTTGATTGCCTAATATAATAGTTACTAACAGCAAAAAAGGTAGTGTAATTGTAACTATATTTTATTTGAAGGGATAAATAAATCAGAAATGTTGGCTGGAACAAGATTGCTATGGATGTCCTTCATTAAAACGGAAACACGTTTAATATATAACATGTTGACTGGTAGGATATTGGTAGGATAAAGAAAGGAATTGCATGGGAGTGGAAGTTAGCAAAGTTCATAAGGCGTAGCGCACGTTTCTTTAATATAAGCTTCTACATGAGTTTTGGCCGCTAGGCCCCAAGTTGTTATTCCACAGAACAGATATACAGTCTAGCTATGATACCAACTACTGTACTTAGTTTAGAAGCAATGTGATCAATGTGATATTTTTACGATAAATGGCTGTCAACTATTACCCCAAGGTACTTTACGTAATATTTACATTCTAAAGCGCGGTTAGAGTTAATGTCAAAATCTTAATATTTCTTAATACTTAATGACAGTTTATTTGCAATTATAACCCATCCAATAATTTTCGTGCAATCTCATTGGATAAAACGCATCACGTGGCAAAAAATCGGAAGTAGGTTATCAGCGAATATAACCCACCCAACAATTTTTGTGCAATCTCATTGGATAAAACGTGTCACGTGGTACAAAATTGGAAGTAGGTTATCAGCGAATATACCCCTTCCAATTTGGGGTTTATTTACTAATTAGCCACTGTTGGGCATTAGATAATTCGCGGTTTACTCTACATTCAGGCGGTTTTGAGTCCTTATCTGCATAAAGTAGATTAGTGTCATCAGCAAATAGATAAAAATTTAGTTTTACGGAAGACTTAAAGATGTCATTTATATAAATTAGGAAGAGTAAGGGACCAAGAACGGAGTCCTAAGGAACGCCATACAATGTTTTAGTTTTGCTTGATATATTTGTATCGATCGGGTTTGATTGAACTCGATTTGCGAGATATAACTGTAACCAGTCACTGATGATACCTCTAATTCCATAGTGACTGAGTTTCTAAAGTAATATTATATCATCTACTTTATCAAAAGCTTTCTGTAGGTCAATGAAAATACCATATGTATATAATTTACTTCCCATATTAGTTTGAATTTTATTCATAATTTTTTTGATCGCGGAAGCCACGTTGTGAATCAAATAATATATTGTGTTTGTCTAGAAAATACTTGAGACGTGTATACATTGTCGTCCCAAGCAATCGATTAAATAAGATGAGCAGTAAAATGGGTCTGTGGTTGTTAGGATCGCTATCATTTCCAGATTTATATATAGGGATTATTTTTGCGTGTTTCAGCTTAGTTGGGTGTATACCATTACTAATAGAACTGTTAACAATGTTGCTGAGAAGATTTGTTAAGATATTCTTTTTGCGCATTTAAGAAGACGCGCGGGACAAGATTCTAATCCACTTGCCCTATTGTTAGGTATGTTCATAATTTCAATTTCAATTTCGATAGTAGCTGGTTACCGGATCAAAGACAAAAGACGGGATTGGTAGAGTAGATATATGTTATGGCCAGTCGAGGCAAAATTACTATTTAGTATATATGCGGCAGTTCTTTGGGGTTATCAGAAATTTCTCCTCTGCCGCCAGTGCTGATATAGCTTTAACTTTCTTTTGTTTACGTTTATGATGTTGATACGCCTTCCATGTCTTTTTAACATGGTAGATACTAAATCTAAAATAGTGATGATAATTTTCTTTTTATTTGTCCTAATTAACTAAGAAATTTTATTTCTATAAAGTTTGTATTCATCCGTATTACCAGCGAAAAAAAGTACATTCTTTATTTTAATTGATTTTCTTATACCTTTGGTGATCCATGGCTTAGAAAACCGTTTTAATTTTCCTTTTAGATAATGGTTTGGTTGGCGCGTGTTTATTTATTACTTTGTTTGATTTATTGAAGAACGTAGAAAAAGCCTTGTAAACATCACTGTTATTGCTTATGTGTTCCCAATCAATACTTTTGAAATCGTCGAGAAAAGAACGCTAGGTAAATTTCGTATGAATCACGAAAGTTTTTATCGTCTTTCTGCAGTGCGGTAAGCCCCTTAGAAGAACAAAATATACAAAATTGCGAGTAATGATCACTTATATCTGAAACAATATTTGAAAATATTAGGTTATTTGAGAATATATACTAATATAATAGGGTAATACTGATTTCCGCGGAGCTTTGTTGTTTTTCTAACGGTAGAATACGTTGATTATTGTTTCTCTTTCATCAAAAGTGACTGTTGTAAAACATGTAAAAGAAATAGACTCGCCAAGGTATGCATGTATGACAATTTCGTAAGAGTTTCTATAAAAGTTTTACCCCTGAAGACCGATACAGATCGAGTAAGTTTCGAAAACGAAAGGATGTATGAGAATTGATAATCACACTTTTATCTGCATTCTTAATATCTTGGTTACCGAAATTGGCGTCTGATATCAAAACTCATTAAGTACTCGATTGTTTATGGACTGGCCGACAGGCTTTGGTGTGAATGCCTCTCTACAAGCAAGCCTGTCAACTGATTAGTCATACGTCATCTAGTATTACAATCTAACTATATTCAGCTAAAATATCATTCAATCACTAACCAACAATACCTCAATTTCCAACTTTAGTTTGCAAGTCATTCATCAATCGTGATTTTAAACAGTTTCGAATCTATCAATGCAGTACACTTAAACTTAAAGATGCCAATTTATCATTTCTTATCTGCCGTCTGAAGTTCGGTATTGTACTTGAGACTAAAGCGGTTCTGTCTTGCCGGAAATATTCTTTCCACATGGCAAGCACAATAAGTCGAATACCAGCACTCGTGGTATGCTTATCAATCGAGACCGATAAAGGAGGTGAAATACACTTCAAACTGTCTGTTTTCGATTCCATAAAACAGTATCACTTAAGCGAAGCTTCCAATTTTCTTCAGATGACTTTGTTAAAACAAAAAAATAGGCTTTGAAGGTGAAAAACAGTCCTGTATAACTTTGTATTTCTTTTATACGCGTGCACAAACTCAGTATTGCTTCTGATTAGCAGCGTCAATGACAGAGCTAGCGAAAAGTTAACGATATTATAATATTCTAATTCCTTCGAAATGGAAACTAACATTTAGATATTCTTACAGTATATTTTACTCACGAGTTTTTAAAAATTGCATGGTTTAGCCTTTAAGCCCCAAGATTTTTCAAATTAAAATTTATCTTAATTAAAATCAGTTGTTTACTCTTAGCATAATTATCTAAAACTTTACGTGAAAAGGGTCATCTATCGTTTCGCAAAATCTAGCCGATTGAATGTTGTTGCGCGTGCAACACTTAAAATCCCCATAAGACTCAAAACCGCTGGAATTCCGAAATCTGATTACAATTGGACTGTCCTGTAAAAAGTTTGGCAATTCAGGTTTGCTAGTTAAAACGTCCAATATCACGTACAAACTGTGCCTAATCTAATATCTATTTGAGTCGAACTAAATAGTTAAGAGCGGCAGTTGATTTAGGCGTTGAATATATACTTGGAGTCGAATTTAATTGGAATAACTGTGTTCCAAGACCCAAACTCTTTATGAAACGGGCATTTTAGATGTGTCCACACACTTCAGACCAACCGAAAAAATCCGATACAATTATACATACTTCAAATCTTGCCAATCGCAAACTCGAATAAAAGGAAATTCGTAACCTCAAAATATGCCTCTTAAAACAAGAATATACACAGAAATCCAAATCGATAAAACCCTTGTAGAAGTTAAATTTGATAGAAAAAGTGCAGGATTAAAAAAGAAACGTTCGAACGAGTGAGTCTGATTTTCTAACGACTGAGTTACCCGTTCGAAAGAGTGGGTTGATTTACTAACGACTAAGAAAGCCGTTCGAACAAGTGGGTCTAATTATTTTCTAACGACTGAGATAGTCGTTCGAACGATTGGGTCAAATTTTATAACGACTGAGCAAGCTGTTCGAACGAGTGAGTCAAATTCTATAACGACTGAGCAAGCCATTCGAACGAGTGGGCCAAATTTTATAACGACTGAGCAAGCCATTCGAACGAGTGGGTCAAATTTTATAACGACTGAGCAAGCCATTCGAACGAGTGGGTCAAATTTTATAACGACTGAGCAAGCCGTTCGAACGAGTGGGTCAAATTTTATAACGACTGAGCAAGCCATTCGAACGAGTGGGTCAAATTTTATAACGACTGAG